>CM038398.1:139516148-139536313 GCA_021498475.1 Saguinus midas | reverse complement strand
CGTGTCATTTTTACGCTATGACCACGCCAGCCTTCTGTGTAGCGTCCCAATTCTAGTGTAGGTGCTGCTGAAGCGATCACATGCCAAGCCCAGCTCAGCTTTTATATATTTCTATGTTTTTTGTTTTGTTTTATTTTGTCTTTGTTTATTACAGGAGCGGGCTACGCTGTGTCTTCGAGGCCAGTCTCGAACCTGTGACCTCACGATTCTCCTGCCTCGGCATTCTTTGTGCTGAGACTACAGGTTTGAGAGGCAGAGCCCAACCCATACTGGGTTTTTGATTGAAAGACGGGTTTCACCATGTTGGTCGGGCTGGTCTCAACCCCAACTTCTCGAGATTTCCCGCCTTGATCTTTGCCACGCCTGAATGACAGGCTGCCGTGAGCCACCATGCCGGGCTCTGATAATGTATTGTTAAAAAGAAATTAGAGAGTGTTCCAGGTGCTGCCACTCACGCCAGCAACCTAAGCACTTTGGGAGTGTGTTGCCATATAATCTGTGTTATTTAATATATACTAATTAAATGTGAAGAGAAATGGGTAGTGGGGGTTGGTTAACCGCAATTAGCCTCTAAAACCAGTTGACAATCTCAAAGACCAACTTTTGTAGGGTACTCTGGCCTGTGAGAGAGTAATGTATTCATCCTGGAGTCAGGCTTTGTAGTACAGACCTTAACAAGTGTCAAAAAACATCTCATGTGATAATCTTATCACATGATAAGATTAATGCCATAACAATTGATAAATCAAGAATGTTCAATGTATTTATTTTGTATAACTCTATGAACTGTTTCTACCAGAGACTATCAGTGTTCTTTATATTGTTGGAAATTGTTGACTTGGCATCATTATATCAGATTATATTAAGTAGCCTAATTCCAGAAACTGCAAATCCAATGAGAAATCATTTTTTTCAATATTATGTTTCTCTAAAACCACTTCTGGTACCAAACTGTGTATTCCTCAAGGTTCTCTCAGAGGGACAAAATGAATAGATAGAGGTGAGTTTATTAAATCTTAACAAAAAATATTGATATTTCCACAAAAGGCTGTCTGCAAGTGAATCAGAAAGAGAATCAGTTTGATTTTCAAAATGAACAACTTGGAGTTTTACATGTGTGGATAAAGTATCTGTCACAGTAGAAAAATATAGGCTAAGAGGCTAAGCTCACATTTTTTCCCATGTTTTCTGCCTATTTTAAATTTATAGAGAGTTGAATAAATTATGTTTGCCCAGCTTAAGGGTGGATCTGCCATGTGTAGCACACTGTCTCAAATGTTAAACTTTTTGGCACAACACCCACACAAAATATCCAGAATTAATAATCTGTATCTATTAATACAACCATGATCTCCTGGTCTTAAATCTGAATGTTTCCATTGTTGTTTCACATATAAGCCAGTTACAAACAGAATTCTGGGGCCTAGACTAATGTACCAGAAAGAAAACTATATATATATTTTTATATTTCACCCATTTATGCTGAATAATCTTTGAGAAACCAGACAAAATCAAGCAATGAGAAAAAAATTGATATTAATAAATGGTTTTGAAAAAACTGGTTAGCCCGAGGGTGGTAACTGTTTATTAGTTTATTAAATCAGTTTATTAAAACTGACACCTGTGGTCCCAGCATTTTGGGAGGCTGAAGTGAGTGAATCAGAAGGTCAAGATATTGAGACCATTTTGATTAATATAGTGAAACCCCATCTCTACTACTAATACAGAATGTTAGCTCAGCATGGTGGTGTGTGCCTTTGGTCCTAGCTACTCAGGAGGCTGAGGAAAGTGAATTTCCTGAACCCAGTAGACAGAGGTAATGGTGCATCAAAATTGTACCCTTGCACTCCAGCCTGAGTAAAAGGAGAGAACTTTCTCTAAAAAAATATATAAAATATGAAATAAAATAAATAAAAAAAGAACTGCTTAGCCATATCCAGAAACCTAAAACAGGATATCTTCTTTACAAATTATAAATAAAATAACTTTAGATAAATTAAAGATTAAGCATGAGGCCTAAGAACATAAAAAACCATAGAAGAAAATCTAGGCAATACCAATCAGCACATAGGCATGGTCAAGAACTTTATGCTCAAACATAAAAAGCAATGGCAACAAAATAGACAAATGAGATTTAATTAAACATAAGAGCTTCTGCACAAAAACAGAAAACATCAATAGTGTAAACTGGAAACCAAAAAAATGTGAAAATATTTTTTGCAGTCTACCCATCTTACAAGTAACTTACATCTAGAACCTACAAGATAAAAACAATCAGCCGCATAAAAAGTGAAACAAAAATATATTCAGACACTTTACAAAAGAAAACATTTATGCAGTCAAGAAACATGTAAAAAAAAAAGTCATCATCCCTGGTCATTGCAGAAATGCCAAATAAAACCATATTGGGATATCACCACAGTTCTGTTATAATGTCAATAATTAAAAGTCAAGAGACAAGAGATACTGGAGAAAATATGAAGACATAGGAAAGCCTTTACCCTTTCAGTGGGAGTGTAAATTAGTTCCAACATTGTAGAAGACAGTGTGGAAATTCCTCAAAGATCCAGAAATAGAAATACAATTTCACCTAACAATACCATTTCTGGGTATATAACCAAAAGTTTATCAATCACTTTACTATAAAGACACTTGCACCCATATGTTCATTGTAGCTGTGTTTACAAGAGCAGAAACTTGTAATTAACTAAAATGCCCATCAGTGATAGATAACATAAAGAAAATGTTACACATATACACCATCAAATACTATGCAACCATCAAAAAAATGAGTTCATGTTTCTTGCAGGGATATGGATAAAAGTGAAAACCATGATTCTCAACAAACAGAAACAACACTGCATATGTTCACTCATACATGGGTGTTGAACAGTGAGAACACATTGACACTCAGAGAAAAACATCACAAACTGAGGCCTGCAGGTTTAAGGGATTAGAAAAGAAATAGAAAAGAGTGGGGGGATTGGAAAGAAATAGCAAGAGGAATATTACCTAATGCAGATAATAGGGTGAGAGATGCAGAAAACAGCCGCCATACCATGTGTATTGGTAAGCATGGGAAGAATAAGACTTGGGCCTGGACTTTCCTGAAGACATGATAATCTGAAATTCAATGACTGACAAGTACTTTTACTAATGAAATGTGCGACCATCTTACCTATTCAGTTTCCCTCACTACTCAGGTGGAAATCAAGGCATAAATTGGGCAAAGTGGTGACATGGCCCAGCCACAGGGTTTATGTCAGACCCCAGGGAGGAGGAAGCCACCAGAAAAGACCCCACATCAGGAATCAGGGTTGTGTAGCAGATTTTTATGTGTAGCAGATTTTTATGGCCAGCACTCTTTCCCCTGCAACCTGACTCATCACTTAAATTTATATTTATGTTGAACAATGAATAAGACAGTCTTAGAAGAAGACACACAAAACCCTGCCATCTAAAGACAAACCAAGCTGTCATTGTGGTATTTATTCCTAGTATTTTGTCTGTTTTGCTTTCTTTATATTTCTGCTACATAGCAGTGATTTCTGAGCACACTCACTGCACTCTATGATCTTCCTCTGGTAAGAAGGATTCTGTAAGAAAAGAAAAGTGCAGGTTGATTAGCTGTAGACCTGGGTACATATGGGGCTGACTCACTCTTTGCCTGGCCCAGACAGCATGTGCATATTGGCTCCTTATTTCCATCTATGTATAACATCTGCATCTTTTCTGAAACTACCTGTGCCTGCTTATATGTAGATCTCCCACTACCCTGGTGTCTGACTCTAGACATATTCCAGTAACCTCTTATTTCCAAATTGGTATCCTGCTAGCAACTGCCATTGAGACTCCTGCAAAGATTAAGTGGAAGTGGTTAAAAAAAGCCTAGGTGGGCCATGGAGACCCTCTGAGCATTCATAAAATATTACATTTTTATTATCAAATTCTGCCTAATAGTCTTTTAGAATTAACCATCATATGCACTCAACTACTTTGATCTTGTTAATGTTTGTTTTTAGTTTTAACACTAGAGAAATATACTTCATTGAAAGTCACAATAAATAACATGCTAAGGTTGTTTAGATTTTAAATAAGTCTTTCTTAAGATCTCAAGGCCAGGCCAATTAGAGACTAACCTCAGCCTCTGCAGCCACAGGAGAATAGTAAAGTCCATTCAATTAGTGATATTCTGGAGCCCACAATCTCTAGTGGCCAGGATGAAACCAGGAACCACTTTTCTGAGATTGGCTTTAGTCTTCTCCAAATTCTCACTGCTTCAGCCTGAGAGAGCCTCAACCTACAAAAGGATGGTGTCATCGCTGTTTCCCCAGGGTGTCCTGAAAGGTGCTGAGATGTGCCAGTATGAGTCTGCCCATAATTCTGCCACACTCTCACTCATTTTCTCTGGCCCTGGCTTCTGCCTTCTACCTGCTGGCCATCTGGTTCTGAAATGTGGCCATACCACTTCACAGACTCCTGAGTTTACCTTTTGTGAGACACACTTGTAGAAATCTGAAAAACTTTAAAAAAAATTGTTTTCAGCATACATTGAAGGTATGAGGAGAATTTGGATAAAGACATATGAATTATTGAGTTAAAACACAACAGACAAAACAAAAAGAAAAAAAACTAAATGAAAACAGACAAAATTAATGACTAAAACTGAAAGTCTGTTCTCAACCATCCTGGAGTGATAAAAAGTCATGAGGAGGACACCTCTCATGGTCATTTCACTCACATAAAGACAGTCAGATCTCACTTACCTTCAGATACTGAGACTGAGAACTCAGAATTTAAATTTCATTGACCACACTGTTGGTAATCTGGTATTCTCCAGAAGGCAGTGGCCTATGAGGCCCTGGAAAGTCTCAGAAGGCACCTGCAGCATAAATTCTAACTAGTCCAGGGGAGCTTAGATGAAGTATGGTCATCTATGGATAGCAATCTTTCTGTGCCTCCCCAATAGGGTGTAATATCCAAGCAATTTAGGAGAAGAGCACCACACTCTGAGTTTCAATTAGGAGTCACATATTGGAACAACTCAGATGTGGTTCACATTCTAAAAACTCTCAGCCCTGACAAGGGGGTGTGATTTGCTTTTATATCTATTCTATGAGAGTGGAGAGGGGTAGTATATCTGAAGCAGAACTTTACAGAGGTGGAACAAGCAAGTTAGAAGAGGAACCTGGTAAAAAGAGGGCTGAAGTTTTCTAAAGCTGTTGCTTACAAAGCGGGGTGGGTATTCACAATAGTTAGGAGACTTGCCAAGAAGAATGAAGTTGCAATGGTTACAAATTTCTGGTTACAGTGTAATTCAATTGTGCACCCAAAGGAGAGAACTGCAGGTAGGGAGATGCTAAGATGAAGTCTGTCTGATTTACATCATTGGATGTTTAACAGTGAGAACATATGGGCACAGAGAGTTGAATGTAACACACTGGGGTATTTTGGCTGTTGAGGGAATAGGGGAGGTACAGGTAAGGCTGGGGAGGTACAGTCAGGAGTGGTTATGTTGGGAAGATTTAACATTGAAAGAAACATCTGATATAGGTAACACTGGGGGGTGGAGATAGAAAAAATTCATGGCATATATGAATCTGTGCAATCATTCTGCAAGAACTGCACATGTACCCCAGAACTTAATATTAAATTAAAAATTAAAACAGGTTCTACCTTTTATAAGAATACCTAAGACAAACCCAATTCACATCCCCTAATAATTTTGTATAATCATTCATCAGTTTATGTAAGCTGCTGGTATTTCCCATTTCAGGTCTAACTGACCAGGTAGTAAATATTTATCCATGATCATTCCAGAGTGAGGATATTTGTACTTTCTCAGTTGCAATAAATAAATCTCTTCAATGTGCATTCTCTGCATGACAGAGGAATACAACTTTAAATGTACTGGCTATTTCACAGCTACCAGTAAAATAGTGTATATAAAATGAATATATCTTGAAATTGTAAACATTTTTTCTACTGGGAGATAGACCTTGATTTTCAAAACACTGACACATTGTAAGACTGTTCAGAATTTTTTAAGGATGCACATATTTTCCAATAAAATTGGGAAGCCAGCTTTTCATTAGTAATAGGTGTTAGGGTAAATGCAAATTTTTCCATATTCTGTTCTGCTAGAGAAATTTTATCAAAATACTGTTTTAAGTCAACAAAAATTATAAGCCAGTTCTAAAAAAATCACTGTGAAAATTCTGAGCTGCAGAAGCCCTATGGGTTACAATTTAATGTTAATAGCACACAAGTTATGCAAAGTCTACACTTGTGAGATTTTTCTGGAATGATGAAAATGAAGGAGTTCCACACACTTGCTGAAGTTGAATATGTCTTGTCAGAAATTGTTTAGTTACTAATTCATGGACTATCTTTTATTTATTCTTCTTCAGGAGTCATTGTTGTACCCAGAGGGAATGTTGATATGGACAAATGACAATAGGGTAGACATAACAACAGTGGCAATTTTTAGAAAAGGTCTGCAGATTGACCAACCTTAGGCTACTGGATCTCATCCCTAAAGCTTAACAGGAAAGCTCATAATGAGAGATTGCATCAATTACTTTCTTTTTCTGCATAACAGCACATCAGGAGGTGTGTGCTCAAATATTTTGTATGTGCTTACCAATGCCAACAATATTTTGTTTCTAAGTGAAATGAAGCCACGTTATTAGTGAGTTTTGAACACTGATGATTGAAATATTCATTCCTGTTTCCAGAAGTCGTCTAATTTTTATTTCAAATATTTAAAGTAACCATGGGTTTCTGATTGATGATCATTTGATTCCAATAAACTCCTGTTTTCCCTGGGATTCCCAAACGTTCCTTACTGCTTATTTTTTCTTAAGCATTAGGAAGGCAGTATGGTAAGATCAGTAACTTAGCTGTCTTTGACACAGGGGGAAGAATATACAATCATTTACATTCTATCAGCACAAATACTTCACCTTGATAATCACTATCAGTAACCATTTTGAGCTCTTTACTTCTTTTACTGGATAGGGTAGACCAACCTTAGCTTAATCCCACTGCTCCCAAAGGCAGCAGCCATCAGATTCTGGTCATGATTCTTTTGGGTCCTCTTCTTTTTTTAATGGTAACTTACATGTGCTGAGTAATTCTAACCCTGTAATTTCAGCGGTGGCTGCTCTTAAAGGGAACAGTGTGGGCTATTTCTCTGGCTGAAGAATGCTGTTAGTATTGCCCAATTTAAAACAGTGCTCAAGGTTGGCTGCCAATAAATTTTCTTGTCTGATTAGCAATGAGTTTAACATTTTTATTATATATGGATCACCATTGGTTTGCCAATGCCTTCCGTTTTACAACAAAGACATACTTAAAGTGGTCATGGTTTGTCTGTTTGAAATGTAGTCTTTCTCTGTAACCCAGGCAAAAGGGCAGAGGCTCAAACTCCACTTAAGGAAACCTTCACCTCCCAGGTCCTTATTCAAGAAATTCTCCTGTACCAACTTCCAGAGTAGCTGGAATAACAGGCACACACCGTCGTACAACAATTTTTTTTTAATTTTTAAAACCATTCGGTTACATCACGTTGGCCAGGCTGGTCTTCAATTTTGACTTGTGTTGCACACACCTCCCCATCCCAAAGTTTTGGGATTACAGGTGAGAGACACTCTGACCAGCCAGAATCAGGTACTTTCTCTGATTTATCTTTGTCTCTATTCTGTGAGCAGTCCCTTCTCATATAACCTGACTCAAACACTGAAAAAACAATATTTTTTTCTTCCTCCTCATTTTAGGAGGGCTTAATGTCATAACCAAAACTTTGTCATTATGTTTCTACTAGTGTGGAAGGTCTGGCACGTCTGCCAGGGGGCTTCCACAATGTGGAGAGCCTCATCCCCACTCAAATGTTCTCAACCTGGAAGATGGAGTGAGTGGATTAAAAGATAGATAGAAAGTGGGGTCTGGAGGACTGCCAGGCAATGCCAGGACAGAAAGTCCCAAAGCAGCATGTTTATTTGTGCAAACCACAGGTTATATACATTTTACTGCTTCAGCAGTGACATACATTCCATTGTATCTTGAAATTAAATTAAGAACAAAAATTACAAGAAAAGGGGTACAGAAAGTATGACTCACAATTATAGGGTGTACACCAAAGGGACAAGAAAGTTTACAAAAAGAAAGGGTCATAAATCTAAACATATGCTTATCTAAAATAAGTCAAACAAGCAATAAGATCATTAACAAGGTACAGCTTAACATTTGCAAATGTCATTCTAACCTTGCCTATTTATATAGGATCATATGAAAACAATATGATTGAGTTAGCAGAAATAAAGTCATACAGTTATTGTGCAGAGAAGAAACTAGCAGGCACACAATGTCTAACTATACAATGTCTCAGTAGACCACAAGGCCTGAGTTCAGCCATTCTGTTGCAAATGCCAGAGGCAAATATAAATGATTAAAGAATCAGTGCAACCAGACTTTCTCTTTCCCCTTTGCTCATCAGCCTCCAGGAGAGGAGAAACGTGTATGGGCTCATGCTCAGGATGTCGATGGTCCTGTCATTGGAAGTTTGCAGGAGCAATCCTCACATTTCCTCCATTTTTAGATTTTAAATGAAACTCAAAAATTTTAAGCCACATATTCTGGAGGGAGGAGAACACAAGGCAAAAGATGAAAGACAGGCAAATGATTAGCAAAAGAACAAAGTCACCAACTGCAATGATTGAAGAAAATGATGGTAGATGGAAGCCCTGGGTTCAAGAAGACAGGGTGTTAATAATGTCATGAGCAATTGTGGCATCCTTAGAAAACTCTCTGTGAGAAGAATCAATAGCATGAATTTGTTGTTGTAATTTAAGAATATCCAATGACATATTGTGATGACTCCCTATACCTTGCAAGTGATCCTTAACTAAGGGCCAATTCCATTGAGTATCATTATAGGAGTATTAGTAACACAAATATACTTGAAATGCACATGACAATGAAGAATAAGATAATTTTGAATAGTATATACCTTATCTCTAATTATGTTAACAGTTTCTTCTAAAGCATTGAGTTTAACCTCAATTTTCTTTTCAATGTCTATTTGAGTTCCCATAGTAACTGAAATATTTGTTGCAAAATGATTAACATAAGAAGCAGTTTGAACACTATGAGCAAGACTAACAGCCACAACAGAAACAATAGCTATAATACTAGCAATAAAAATACCAATAAATTGTTTGGGTCTTAACAGAAGTTTATGAACTTCATGAAAAATTTGTAAGACTCTTTCATCATACCAATCACCAGAAATGTTAACAGGAAGGAAAACATAATAAAGTTGATGAACAATTAATATTGTATAAAAAGGTAACATAGAGGAGTCAATACAATTGTTGAGGGTACAATTAATGCAAGAAATTGAATAATGTCCATTGTATTCAGAAAAAGAAACATTACCATGTAAAATAGAATAGGGGGATGCAACACAAAATTGAACGTATATATGACCTTTACCTGGATAGGCATGGCTATGAGAGTTTGTACAAAATAGCAACTGGGGTACAAAGTAATAACTGGGGTACAAAGACAAAAGCAATTTTCTTTTTTTTTTTTATATTTTATTTTTTTTTAATTTTATTACATTATAGGTTTGGGGTACATGTGCAGAACGAGCAAGATAGTTGCATACACACATGGCAGTGTGCTTTGCTGCTTTCCTCCCCTCACACACTTGGCATTCATCCCCAGGCTATCCCCCAGCCCCCCACTGTCCCTCCCCATTCCCCCAACAGTCCCCAGTGTATAGTAGACCTCTCTGTGTCCATGTGTTCTTATTTTTCTTACCCACCTATGAGTGAGTATATGCGGTATTTCTTTTCTGTTCTTGTGTCAGTTTGCTGAGAATGATGTTCTCCAGATTCATCCATGTCCTACAAAGGACACAAACTCATCATTTTTGATTGCTGCATAATATTCCATGGTGTATATGTGCCACATTTTCCCAGTCCAGTCTATCATCGTTGGGCATTTGGGTTGGTTCCAGGTCTTTGCTATTGTAAACAGTGCTGCAATGAACATTCGTGTGCATGTGTCCTTATAGTAGAACGATTTATAGTCCTTTGGATAGATACCCAGTAATGGGATTGCTGGGTCAAATGGAATTTCTATTTCTAGGTCCCTGAGGAATCGCCACACTGTCTTCCACAATGGTTGAACTAATTTACACTCCCACCAACAGTGTAAGAGTGTTCCTATTTCTCCACATCCTCTCCAGCATCTGCTGTCTCCAGATTTTTAATGATCGCCATTCTAACTGGCGTGAGATGGTATCTCAATGTGGTTTTGATTTGCATCTCTCTAATGGCCAATGACGATGAGCACTTTTCATATGTTTGTTGGCCTCATGTATGTCTTCTTTTGTAAAGTTTCTGTTCATATCCTTTGCCCATTTTGAATGGGCTTGTTTATTTTCCTGTAAATCTGTTTGAGTTCTTTGTAAATTCTGGATATCAACCCTTTGTCAGATGTGTAAACTGCAAAGATTTTTCCCATTCTGATGGTTGCCGATTCACTCTAGTGACTGTTTCTTTTGCCGTGCAGAAGCTGTGGAGTTTGATTAGGTCCCATTTGTCTATTTTGGCTTTTGTTGCCAATGCTTTTGGTGTTTTGTTCATGAAGTCCTTGCCTACTCCTATGTCCTGAATGGTTTTGCCTAGATTTTCTTCTAGGGTTTTATGGTGTCAGGTCTTACGTTTAAGTCTTTAATCCATCTGGAGTTAATTTTAGTGTAAGGTGTCAGGAAGGGGTCCAGTTTCTGCTTTCTGCACATGGCTAGCCAGTTTTCCCAACACCATTTATTAAATAGGAATCCTTTCCCCATTGCCTGTTTTGTCTGGTTTATCAAAGATAATATGGTTGTAGATGTGTTGTGTTGCCTCCGATGCCTCTGTTCTGTTCCATTGGTCTATATCTCTGTTTTGGTACCAGTACCATGCTGTTTTGATTACTGTAGCCTTGTAGTATAGTTTGAAGTCTGGTAGCGTGATGCCTCCGCTGTGTTCTTTTTGCTTAGAATTGACTTGGCTATGCGGGCTCTTTTTGGTTCCATATGAAATTCATGGTGGTTTTCCAGTTCTGTGAAGAAATTCAATGGTAGTTTGATGGGGATAGCATTGATTGTGTAAATTACTTTGGGCAGTATAGCCATTTTCACGATATTGATTCTTCCTAACCACGAACATGGAATGTTTCTCCATCTGTTTGTGTCTCTCTTATTTCATTGAGCAGTTGTTTGTAGTTTTCCTTAAAGGGTCCCTTACATTCCTAGTGAGTTGTATTCCTAGGTATTTTATTTTCTTTGTAGCAATTGTGAATGGCAGTTCGTTCTTGATTTGGTTCTCTTTAAGTCTGTTATTGGTGTATAGGAATGCTTGTGATTTTTGAACATTGATTTTATATCCTGAGACTTTGCTGAAGTTGCTTATCAGTTGCAGGAGCTTTTGGGCTGAGGTGATGGGGTCTTCTAGGTATACTATCATGTCGTCTGCAAATAGAGACAATTTGGCTTCCACCTTTCCTATTTGAATACCCTTTATTTCTTTTTCTTGCCTGATTGCTCTGGCTAGAACTTCCAGTACTATGTTGAATAGAAGTGGTGAGAGGGCATCCTTGTCTAGTGCCGGATTTCAAAGGAATGCTTCCAGTTTTGCCCATTAAGTATGATATTGGCTGTTGGTTTGTCATAAATAGCTTTTATTACTTTGAGATATGTTCCATCAATACCAAGTTTATTGAGGGTTTTTAGCATAAAGGGCTGTTGAATTTTGTCAAATGCCTTCTCTGCATCAATTGAGATAATCATGTGATTTTGTTTTGCTTCTGTTTATGTGGTGAATTACATTTATAGACTTGCGTATGTTGAACCAGCCTTGCATCCCAGGATGAATCCTACTTGATCATGATGGATAAGTTTTTTAATGTGCTGTTGCAATCGGTTTGCCAGTATTTTATTGAAGATTTTTGCATCTATGTTCATCATGGATATTGGCCTGAAGTTTTCTTTTCTTGTTGAGTCTCTGCCAGGTTTTGGTATCAGGATGATGTTGGTCTCATAAAATGATTTGGGAAGGGTTCCCTCTTTTTGGATTATTTGGAATAGTTTCAGAAGGAATGGTACCAGATCCTCTTTGTGTGTCTGGTAGAATTCAGCTGTGAACCCATCTGGACCTGGGCTTTTTTTGTGTGGTAGGCTCTTAATTGCTGCCTCAACTTCAGACCTTGTTATTGGTCTATTCATAGTTTTGGCTTCCTCCTGGTTTAGGCTTGGGAGGACACAGGCGTCCAGGAATTTATCCATTTCTTCCTGATTTACTAGTTTATGTGCATAGAGTTGTTTGTAGTATTCTCTGATGATGGTTTGAATTTCTGTGGAATCTGTGGTGATTTCCCCTTTATCGTTTTTTATTGCATCTATTTGGTTGTTCTCTCTCTTCTTTTTTATCAGTCTGGCTAGTGGTCTGTCTATTTTGTTGATCTTTTCGAAAAACCAGCTCTTAGATTTATTGATTTTTTGAAGGGTTTTTCTTGTCTCTATCTCCTTCAGTTCTGCTCTGATCTTAGTTATTTCTTGTCTTGACTAGGTTTTGAGCTTTTTGATCTTGCTCCTCTAGCTCTTTCAATTTTGACGATAGGGTGTCAATTTTGGATCTCTCCACTCTTCTCATGTGGGCACTTATTGCTATATATTTTCCTCTACAGACTGCTTTAAATGTGTCCCAGAGATTCTGGTACGTTGTGTCTTCATTCTCGTTGGTTTCAAAGAACTTCTTTATTTCTGCCTTCATTTCATTGTTTATCAATCAACATTCAAGAGCCAGTTGTTCAGTTTCCATGAAGCTGTGCGGTTCTGAGTTATTTTCTGAATTCTGAGTTCCAACTTGTTGCACTATGGTCTGAGAGACTGTTTGTTATGATTTCCGTTGTTTTGCATTTGCTGAGGTGCTTTACTTCCAATTATGTGGTCAATTTTGGAGTAGGTGTGATGTGGTGCTGAGAAGAATGTATATTCTGTGGATTTGGGGTGGAGAGTTCTGTAAATGTCTATCAGGTTTGCTTGTTCCAGGTCTGAGTTCAAGTCCTGGATATCCTTGTTAATTTTCTGTCTGGTTGATCTGTCTGCTATTGACAGTGGAGTGTTAAAGTCTCCCACTATTATTGTGTGGGAGTCTAAGTCCCTTTGTAAGTCATTAAGAACTTGCTTTATATATCTGGGTGCTCCTACATTGGGTCCATATATATTTAGAATCGTTATCTCTTCTTGTTGTATCGATCCTTTTACCATTATGTAATGACCTTCTTTGTCCTTTTGATCTTTGTTACTTTAAAGTCTATTTTATCAGAGATGAATTGCAACTCCTGCTTTTTTTGCTCTCCATTTGCTTGGTAAATCTTCCTCCATCCCTTTATTTTGAGCCTTTGTGTATCTTTGCATGTGAGGTGGGTTTCCTGGATACAGCACACCGATGGGTTTTTGTTTTTTATCCAATTTGCCAGTCTGTGTCTTTTGATTGGTGCATTTAGCCCATTTACATTCAGGGTTAATATTGTTATGTGTGAATTTGATACTGCCATTTTGATGCTAGCTGGCTGTTTTGCCCGTTGGTTCATGTACATTCTTCATTTTGTTGATGGTCTTTAGCATTTGGTATGCTTTTAGGATGGCTGGAACTGGTTGTTTCTTTCTATGTGTAGTGCCTCTTTCAGGAGCTCTTGTAAAGCAGGCCTAGTGGTGACAAAATCTCTGAGTACTTGCTTGTTCGTGAAGGATTTTATTTTTCCTTCACTTATGAAGCTCAGTTTGGCTGGATATGAAATTCTGGGTTGAAAGCTCTTTTCTTTAAGGATGTTGAATCTCTTCTGGCTTGTAGAGTCTCTGCCGAGAGATCTGCTGTGAGTCTGATGGGCTTCCCTTTGTGGGTGACCTGACCTTTCTCTCTGGCTGCCCTTAGTATTTTCTCCTTCTTCAACCCTAGTGAATCTGACGATTATGTGCCTTGCGCAGAGTATCTTGTGGTGTTCTCTGTATTTCCTGGAGTTGAGTATTGACCTGTCTTGCTAGGTTGGGGAAATTTTCCTGGATAATATCCTGAAGAGTGTTTTCCAGCTTGGATTCATTCTCTCATCACATTCTGGTACACCTATCAAACGTAGGTTGGGTCTCTTCACAGTCCCACATTTCTTGGAGATTTTGTTCATTCCTTTTGTGCTTTTTTCTTTAATCTTGGTTTCTCTTTTATTTCATTGAGTTGATCTTCAACTTGATATTCTTTCTTCTGCTTTCAATTCGCTGTTGAAACTTGTGCATGCTTCAAGTTCTCGTGTTGTGTTTTTCAGCTCTTCAATTCATTCATATTCTCTCTAAGTTGTCCATTCTCGTTATCAATTCTCGAATCTTTTTCAAATCTTTTTCTAGGTTCTTAGTTTCTTTGCACTGGTTTAGAACATGTTCTTTAGCTCACTGAAGTTTCTCATTATCCACTTTCTGAAGTCTGATTCCTCATTTCGCCACATTCATTCTCCGTCCAGCTTTGTTCCCTTGTTGGTGAGGAGTTTTGGTCCTTTTGGAGGTGAGGTGTTTTGGTTTCGGTGTTTTCCTTTGCGCTGGTTTCTTCCCATCTTTATGGATTTATCCGCCTGTCGTCTTAGTATTGGCTGATTTTTCAATTGGGTCTCTGTGTGGACACTGAGATTGTTGATGATGAAGTATTTCTGTTACTTAGTTTTCCTCTAATGATCTATCCTCTCTGCTGTATGAGTGCTGAGGTCCCTCCAGGCCCTGCTTGTCTGGGGTATACCTGCAGCAGCTGCAGAACAATGAGGGATGATACCAGTTTCTTCTTCTGCTGCCCTTGTTCCAGAATGATGCCAGCCAAATGTCAGTCTGATTAGTCCTTTTCTGGGGTGACTCCTTGGATATACAGGGGTCAGGGAGCTGCTTGAGGAGACAGTCTGTGCTTTATAGGAGCTCCAGTGCTAAGCTGTGAGCTCCGTTGTTCATTCAGGGTTGTTGGGAGGTTGTTTATGTCTGCTGCAATAGAACTCATAAAACACCACTCTTTTTTTTTCACCCTTAGATGCTCTGTCTCAGGGGTTGGGGCTTTCTTTATGAGTATCTGTTGCACTGTCCTGCCCCACTAGATGGCAGTCTATTCACTATTTGCCTGCCGGGGCTCTGACCCGCTGGGCTCCCTTCTGCTGTGGAGCGCGGAGTCTCTCTGTTATGGCAGGTTGCCTCGGCAACGGCAGGGAGTCCTGGGCGGTACTTAAGTGGGGGTGCACTTCGTCATCAATGGTGGACGTCCCTCCCTGACTGGGCTGCACCGTCCTAGATGCCGGCAACAAAACTCTCAGCCCCAAGCGCCTCCAGTCGCCGCCCTGCTTGTCCGGTCAGTGTGGGACCCGCCAAGCCCGATCACCCAGCTCCTGCCTCAGAGTCCGTCCTCTCTCTCTCTCTTCCTCTCCCCAAGCTGAAAGGTTGACTCTCTCACTGGCGCCCCAGGAGCCTGCCAATAGCACTGGGATCCCTCGATCTCCTGTGCCGCGCCCATTACCCCGGCTCAGATCACGCTTCCAGGAAACTCCTGGTCTGGCTCATTGTCCAAGTCCCGCTCAATCAGATGGGCATGCCAGTCTGCCCTTCCAAATCTCAGATTGCCGGTTTAACAGGCACCCAGACCAGTGAGTTCCGCGCGGTCCCGCTGTGGTGGCTGCACAAGAGGCTGCGGGGCCGGCGGTAGCCGGCTGCTGCGTTGTGTCTCTCCCACCTGGAACTTTCAACGCTCTGTGGGCATAAAAGGAACATCCGAGGATGCGGCTAGGACTCACCCTCTGCACCTTCACCGAGAGCTGCAATCCTGAGTCACCTCTCTGACGCCATCTTGCCTCCCTTCCTCCGACAAAAGCAATTTTCAAAAAGTGGTGTAAGTTGTGCCCTTATCAGTGGTAAAATTCGGAGTGCTCCACCCACCAGGCATTTCATAATGTGTTAGATCTTCACGTGAAGGGTTAGGGATGGACCAGCCATACAAAGTAAAGGCAGAAAACAGAGTATAATACAGAGCTTGTTTTTGATTAGGATAACAAAATAGCCATGGGGGAGTAAAATCAAAGCGAGTGTTGCCAGAATGACAAAGTTGTCATTCCATGAAAGGAAAATCAGGAGAACAAATGTTGAGAGATTCTCAAATGCTAGGATAAAATAGTGTCCAATCTCTTTCAGAAACAGACTCACCAGGGAGAAGAGTGTAAGGGCCATTTTATGTTTCTAATTGTTTAACTCCTAGGGAAAAGCAGAAGGTTTCAGGAATAGGTGAAGGAGAGGAAGATTGCAAAGAAACATAATCACTGTAAGAAAATTTATCATATATAAAGGAAGCATAAAAACACATGGAAGGTCCAATGACTGAGATGTATATGTGTAATTGGCAGGTTGAGGAGTAATATGAGAGAAAGAATAAAACCCAAGTATAGAGGTATCATTAATGTAAAAAGGAAAAGCAGAATCATCCCAAGTAACAGGTCTTAGGACAGAAGGATCAGGAACATAAGCCCACAGAGTTGTTGGGTAGGGGGGAGAATGAGGAATAGGAAAACCTGTAGCTTGTTCACAAGCCAAAATAGCAATCATGGCAAGAAACAAAGTAACAGAATTTCCAGAATGTCCTTGTTGCTGAACAAGATTAGAGGCTTCAGTACTAAGACAACAAAGTTGATTCCAGGAGGGTACAGACACATCACATATATAATGAATTACATCTGTTGTTTTGCCAGGACCAGCATCTGCAAAGATTAGGAGTCATCACTCGCAGTTTATGAAATCTCAGGATCAAGGAGTTTGAACTTTGTCTGTTGTTTATGTTTATGCTTTACCAGCCATTCAGGTACCGAAATAGGTGAATCAGCAGACCTAGAAAAAACACAAACATGTCCTCATCCCCATATGAGGACTGAATCTGGGCCATGCCACTGATTAGAAAGGGTGTCTTTTCAGATAACTCCAGGGCAAGCATTATAATTGGGATGCCAAAAGCGATCAGCAGCAGAGCAGTTGTTGTCATCTAAAGAAAGAAAGTTTAGTACATACAGTGCATGACAAAGCCAGTCATGTGGAGACTTGGAAGAAGACACAGTATTAGAATCATGTTTAATTTAGAGAGCAAATTTTTGAGAACAGCATGAGAGTGTTCAACAATACTCTGGACTTGAGGGTTGTAGGGAATACCTGTACAATGAGAGATTTAAAATTGTGAACCAAATGACTGAAAACTCTTATTGGTATTAGCAGGATCATTGTCAGTTTTTAAAATCTTAGGAGGATCAATAATAGAAAAGACCAAGAAACAATAAGAAATAACATCTTTAACTGCTTCTCCAGTGTGGGCAGAAGCTACAAGAAAATGGAAAAAGGTATCAATGTTACATGAATAAATTTAAGCTTGCCAAAAGGAACAAAATGTGTAACATCCATCTGGTAAACGTGAGCATGCTGCAAACTGTGTGGTTTAACTCCAAGATGAATGGTCTGTGGGAGAAAGGAAACATAGGCAGGGCATTGTTTAACTATTTGTCTGGCTTGTTCCCTGGTAATATAAAATTTTAGTAGGATACTTCTCACATTTTGATGATGTATAGCATGGGAAGACTCTGCCTGCTGTACAGGAGAAATGGCAGGAAGAATATGTTGAGTTAAATGGTGAGCAGCAGAATTTCCAGTGACCAATGGTCAAGGAAGGTTAGAGTGGGCTCTAATATGTTCCATAAAGAAGGAATAAAATCTGTGTTGAAGAACGTGTTGGAGAGGCAGAAGTAAGAAAATAATGGAAGAGGAGTCTGAGAAAGACAATGGAGCAGTTTCAAGGTTCTGAACTACGTTAACGACATATTCGCTATCAGAATATAAATTTCAAGGGAAATCTCAATTTGAAAGCACATGTTGAACAGCAAGTAATTCTACTCTTTGCTCAGGGCGTCCCTTAGTCTTAAAAGAAAAATATTGATCATTAACTACTCCAGCAGCGATACCAGATGCTGATCCATCAGTAAAGGCTAAATAAGTGGAAGGCTAAGGGGTTTATACACAAACTTGTGGAAAATTGAGAGAACATTGAGAATAAAATTGGAAAAATTTGTCAGTAGGATAATGACATAAAATTTTACCAGGAGATCCAGCAAAGGCAATCTGCTAAGAATTAGAAAATGTCCAAAGCCATTGTTGTTGTGAATTATTATAAGGAACAACTATTTCTGACGGTTCACAACCAAAGAATGTTAGGGCCCTGGAGTGGCCTTTAGAAACTAAAGCAGCCCCTAGATCAAAATAAAAGGTGATGACTTTACTCCTACTGGCCAGAAGATGAAGCCATTCTAACACTCCCTGTTGCCAAAAGACTCCAGTAGGAGTATACTGTGTGCAAAGTACACAATAACACCAAGAAGTTTTCACAGAAATTCTGGTAAGTTTTTGTTGTCTTAGAGACCCATTAACCAACTTCAAAGCCTGTTTAGCCAGTTATCTAAGTTTCCTAGGAGACATAGAATCAGAGGAACTCTTAAGAATGTCAAATAAAGGTTTTAATTGACCTGTAGTTAATTTTAAACTAGGATGTATCTAATTAATATCTCCAAGAAATTTCTGAAAATTATGAAGAGTTTTTAAATGACTTGTAACCAATACAGGAGTTTTAGAGAAAACTTGATGACAATCAATAAGCCTACCTATGTAGTGATAGGGAGTAACTATTTAATACCAAAATTGAAAAGACAAAATTGTTTTGTTTGCTTAATATAGGAAGGGAGACATACACTGTTTAGACACATTCTTTAAGCAAGGCACACAATGTAAAATTAGAGAATTGGCAGATATTAGGTGTTGTACAGAAGCATGGAGGCTTTGTGCAAACACAGACATTCAAGACAAACTTGCAGCCAAAGAGGTATATTTATTGAAGTTGGTTGTTGGATTACTAATTTTTGATGCATGTGCTAGTTTATTATTGTTATTGGTAACAGTTTTTCACTGAGAACATTAGAGTTTGTATATTACTTGATTAAACCTAGCTTTTGTGACTACATACTACATAATAATTAAGAGCAAATATTTTCTAAATCTTTATTAAAATATTCATTGTCATTTACTAAGGAGGTAAAATGCATCTATATTATTTTTTTTAAAAAAGTGATATTTACTAATTGGCCACCATTTATTAAGCAGCTCCTCTGATGTTGATTTTAGGGCATTGGCAGTAGCTAAATACGAAAACAGGACTTTTGAAGTGATGGTTTTACAAAAATCATTATGGATTATTTAAACATACACACACACACACACACACAACTACATGCATGTAGATATATGTATATTTGTATAGAATAAGATTATTATATCTCTATAAAATACAATCATTTATTTTTATTTATTTGTTAATTTTATAACTTATGGGTACCAGTACAAACCATGCAGATTTATTACAAAGTTACACATGTGCCATAGTACTGGTTTTGTGCATCAGTAGCCCTGTCATCTACCTGAGGCATTTCTCCTAATGCTATGCCTCTTCAATGTCCACACTCCCTCTTGTTTCTCCCTAATTCTTCACACAAAGACCTCAATGGTGGATGTTCTCTTTCCTACTTCCATGTGTTCTCATTTTTCACCACAGACTTTTGAGTGAGAACATGCTGTGTTTGGTTTTCTGATCTTCTGCAAGATCACTGACAATGATAATTTAATCTTTGTCTTTGCAGATAACATGAACTCATTATTTTTTTAATAACTGCAAAATATTCCATGATGTACATGTGCTATATATAATTTTTAATCTTGTCTATCATTGATGGGCATTTGGATTGGTAAGAAGTCTTCAGTATTGAAAACATTACAGCAAAAATATATATATATATATGAGGATGTATCATTATAATAGAAAGATTTATAATCCCTGGGGTATATTCCAAGTAATGAGTTTCTGGGCTAAAGAAGTATTTCTATTACTATGTCTCTAAAAAATACACTTTATGCCACAATGGTTAAATTAATTTCTATTCCACCAACAGTGTAAAGTGCTTCTATTACTCTGCATCCTCTGCATCATCTGTTGTCTCATAATTTTTAATGATCGCCATTTCAA
>CM038398.1:139454338-139516048 GCA_021498475.1 Saguinus midas | reverse complement strand
GTCAGGCTTTGTTCCCTTATCTGAGTGAGCTGGAGGTCTGTGCAAGTTTTTATCCAAATGGGCCAAGGGTTTTCTATCTGTGCAGCCATGGGCATGTCTCTGGGCACAACACCCTGTGCTAGTTCCTCATTGGTGCCTGCAGCTTGAATTCTTTCCCAGGCTGCTTTTTTATGTTATGTGGGATGAGACAGTGACCCATGGGCTGGGGGCTCTCCAGGGACCATTCCTTGTTATTACCTAAGGCAGGCTAACTAACTCCTTTCTGTTTCAACAGTGAAATAATTTGCTTTCTAAAATGAATTAATTGTATACACAATAAAATAATTTTTTGGTCAAATTTTTGCTTGTAGATCGTTGAGGAAAGAACAAGCTTACCCCTCCACCAGCAGTATAAAAACAAGAATTTTTTACATGCTTCTCTGCACTTAATATTTTCTGACATTTTAATAGTCACCATTCTAATTGGCATGAGTTAGTATCTCATTGTGGTTTTAAAGTGCACTGTCCAGTAACCAGCAATCATGAGTTTTTTTATTTTTTTTTGTGTGTGTGTTGTTAACATAAATGTCTTATTTTGAGAAGTGTCTGTTTATATCCTTTGCCTGCTTTATGGTGAAGTTGTTTGGGTTTTTTGTTTTCTATGTTTCTGTAATTGGATTATGTTACTTCTACATTCTGAAATTTAGACCTTTGTCAGACAGATAGACTGCAAAACTTTTTGTCTCATACTTTAGGCTACCTCTGGCACACATACATCATGGAACACTATGTAGTTGTAAAAAAGAATGAGATTACAGATTTTGCAGGGACATGGATGAAGCTGAAAACTATCATTTTTATTCAAGTACCAGGTATTACAAAACAAACACTGTATGCTCCCAGTTGCAAGTGGGAGTTGAACAATGAGAATACCTGGCCAACAGGGAGATAAATATTACACAAAAAGGCATGTGGGAAGGTGTTTGTCTACAGTATAAAGTGCATTCAGAAAAATTTTTAATGCACACTTAAACCCTAGATGACAGATTAACAGGTGCAGCCAACTACTGTGGCACATGTACCCTCATGTAACAAACCTGGACATTCAGCCCATGTGTTCAAGTAAAACAATAATTGAAAAGGTTAAAGGCTCTCAATTTTGGTCTTTAAAAATATATCACTAATTTCTGCGTACCTAGTTAACTATTTCTGGCTACCGATAAAATTCGAGGTGGTATAATTTTATTTCTTTATTTGTTTTTAACTATCCCTGGGTTACAAATAAAATACAGAACAACTACAAAAAATTAGTAAAACGTATGTTTGTTCATCTATGTGAGTAGATGTGTTTGTGTATAAGAAAATAATGTGCATACTCACAATCCCATATATGGAAGGCCACAACAGTGTGAACAGGATGGACTAGGCCAGCAGCAAGACAAAGTCAAAGGGAACTTAAATGGCTTTTGTATTAGGGTACTCTTGCCAACTACTCAGATAAGCAGAAGATAAGGCAGAATGTTCCATATATACACCCTGTGCTTTAGTGGAGCTGCACATTTGATTTTGATTTTATAAACTGCTGAGGGATCAAGAAAGGGTATAAATTTCCATACAATTCTGTCATAAAAGGAAACAAAACCTGACAGGTGATGTAGAATTACTGAATAGCCTGAGAGAAAATGACGCTGTTGTTTTCAGAAGGAATATCTGCAATCACTTAGCAGATAGTTGAGGGTGCCGGGCAAAGGTGAGACACACACAAGAATTCTTCATTAGAGGGGAGGCAAGATGGCATCAGAGAGGTGACTCAGGATTGCAGCTCTCGTGAAGGCAAGAGGTGAGTCCCAGCCGCATCCTCGGATGTTCCTTTTATGCCCACAGAGCGTTGAAAGTTTCAGGTGTGGGAGACACTGCCAGCAGCCGGTTAACACAGCCGGCTCCCGCCTCTTGGCCCCGCAGTGCAGCATTGGCGGGACGGTGCGGAACTCACTGGTCTGGGTGCCCTGTTAAACTGGCAATCTGAGATTTGGAAGGCAGATTGGCATGTCCATCTGATTGAACGGACTTGGACAATGACCCAGACCAGGAGTTTCCTGGGAAGCGTGATCTGAGCCGGGTAGTGGGCAGCGGCACGGAGATCGATGGATCCCAGTGCCCTATCTGCAGGCTCCTGGGGTGCCAGTGAGAGAGTTGACCTTTCAGCTTGGGGAGAGGAAGAGAGAGAGAGAGAGGACGGACTCTGAGGCAGGGAGCTGGGTGATCCAGCTCGGCGGGTCCCACGCTCACGGGACAAGCAGGGCGGCGACTGGAGGTGCTTGGGGCTGAAAGTTTTGTCACCGGCATCTAGGACGTTGCAGCCCGGTCAGGGAGGGGCGTCCACAATGATGACGAAGTGCACCCCCACTTAAGTACCGCCCAGGACTGCCTGCCGTTGCCGAGGCAACCTCCCATAACAGAGAGACTTGGCTCCACAGCAGAAGGGAGCCCCCCAGCAGGTCACAGCCCTGGCAGGCAAATAGTGAATACACTGCCATCTAGTGGGGCAGGACAGTGAAACAGATACTCATAAAGAAAGCCCGAACTCCCTGAGACAGAGAATCTAAGGGTGAAAAAAAAAAAGTGGTGTTTTACGAGTTCTATTGCAGCAGACATAAACAACCTCCCAACAATCATGAATGAACAACGGAGCTCACAACTCAGCACTGGAGCTCCTATAAAGCACAGAGTGTCTCCTCAAGCAGCTCCCTGACCCCTGTATATCCAAGGAGTCACCCCAGAAAAGGACTAATCAGACTGACATTTGGCTGGCATCATTCTGGAAAAAGGGGAGCAGAAGAAGAAACTGGTATCATCCCTCATTGTTCTGCAGCTTCTGCTGGAATACCTGGCCAACAGGAGATAAATATTACACAAAAGGCATGTGGGAAGGTGTTTGTCACAGTATAAAGTGCATTCAGAAAAATTTTTAATGCACACTTAAACCCTAGATGACAGATTAACAGGTGCAGCCAACTACTGTGGCACATGTACCCTCATGTAACAAACCTGGACATTCAGCCCATGTGTTCAAGTAAACAATAATTGAAAAGGTTAAAGGCTCTCAATTTTGGTCTTTAAAAATATATCACTAATTTCATGCATTAGTTAACTATTTGACCGATAAATTCAGGTATAATTTTATTTCTTTATTTGTTTTTAACTATCCCTGGGTTACAAATAAAATACAGAACAACTACAAAAAATTAGTAAAACGTATGTTTGTTCATCTATGTGAGTAGATGTGTGTTTGTGTATAAGAAAAATAATGTGCATACTCACAATCCCATATATGGAAGGCCACAACAGTGTGAACAGGATGGACTAGGCCAGCAGCAAGACAAAGTCAAAGGGAACTTAAATGGCTTTTGTATTAGGGTACTCTTGCCAACTACTCAGATAAGCAGAAGATAAGGCAGAATGTTCCATATATACACCCTGTGCTTTAGTGGAGCTGCACATTTGATTTTGATTTTATAAACTGCTGAGGGATCAAGAAAGGGTATAAATTTCCATACAATTCTGTCATAAAAAGGAAACAAAACCTGACAGGTGATGTAGAATTACTGAATAGCCTGAGAGAAAATGACGCTGTTGTTTTCAGAAGGGAATATCTGCAATCACTTAGCAGATAGTTGAGGGTGCCGGGCAAAGGTGAGACACACACAAGAATTCTTCATTAGAGGGGAGGCAAGATGGCATCAGAGAGGTGACTCAGGATTGCAGCTCTCGGTGAAGGCGCAGAGGGTGAGTCCTAGCCGCATCCTCGGATGTTCCTTTTATGCCCACAGAGCGTTGAAAGTTTCAGGTGGGAGAGACACTAAACGCCAGCAGCCGGGTTAACACAGCCGCCCGCCTTCTTCGCCGCCCCGCAGTGCAGCACCAGGGACCCGGCGGAACTCACTGGTCTGGGTGCCCTGTTAAACTGGCAATCTGAGATTTGGAAGGGCAGATTGGCATGTCCATCTGATTGAACGGGACTTGGACAATGAGCCAGACCAGGAGTTTCCTGGGAAGCGTGATCTGAGCCGGGTAGTGGGCAGCGGCACGGGAGATCGACGGATCCCAGTGCCCTATCTGCAGGCTCCTGGGGTGCCAGTGAGAGAGCTTTTCAGCTTGGGGAGAGGAAGAGAGAGAGAGAGAGACGGACTCTGAGGCAGGGAGCTGGGTGATCCAGCTCGGCGGGTCCCACGCCACGGGACAAGCAGGGCGGCGACTGGAGGTGCTTGGGGCTGAGAGTTTTGTCACCGGCATCTAGGACGGTGCAGCCCGGTCAGGAGGGCGTCCACCATTGATGACGAAGTGCACCCCACTTAAGTACCGCCCAGGACTGCCTGCCGTTGCCGAGGCAACCTGCCATAACAGAGAGACTTGGCTCCACAGCAGAAGGGAGCCCCCAGCAGGTCACAGCCCTGGCAGGCAAATAGTGAATAGACTGCCATCTAGTGGGCAGGACAGTGCAACAGATACTCATAAAGAAAGCCCCAACTCCCTGAGACAGAGCATCTAAGGGTGAAAAAAAAGTGGTGTTTTATGAGTTCTATTGCAGCAGACATAAACAACCTCCCAACAATCATGAATGAACAACGGAGCTCACAGCTCAGCACTGGAGCTCCTATAAAGCACAGACTGTCTCCTCAAGCAGCTCCCTGACCCTGTATATCCAAGGAGTCACCCCAGAAAAGGACTAATCAGACTGACATTTGGCTGGCATCATTCTGGAACAAGGGCAGCAGAAGAAGAAACTGGTATCATCCTCATTGTTCTGCAGCTGCTGCAGGTATACCCCAGACAAGCAGGGCCTGGAGTGGACCTCAGCACTCATACAGCAGAGAGGATAGATCATTAGAGGAAAACTAAGTAACAGAAATACTTCATCATCAACAATCTCAGTGTCCACACAGAGACCCAATTGAAAAATCAGCCAATACTAAGACGACAGGCGGATAAATCCATAAAGATGGGAAGAAACCAGCGCAAAAAGGAGGAAAACACCCAAAACCAAAACACCTCACCTCCAAAAAAGGACCAAAACTCCTCACCAGCAAGGGAACAAAGCTGGACAGAGAATGAATGTGACAAAATGACGGAATCAGACTTCAGAAAGTGGATAATGAGAAACTTCAGTGAGCTAAAGGAACATGTTCTAAACCAGTGCAAAGAAACTAAGAACCTAGAAAAAAGATTTGAAAAAAGATTCAAGGAATTGATAACGAGAATGGACAACTTAGAGAGGAATATGAATGAATTGAAGGAGCTGAAAACACAACACGAGAACTTCAAGCATGCACAAGTTTCAACAGCCGAATTGACCAAGCAGAAGAAAGAATATCAGAAGTTGAAGATCAACTCAATGAAATAAAACGAGAAACCAAGATTAAAGAAAAAAGTGCAAAAAGGAATGAACAAACTCTCCAAGAAATGTGGGACTATGTGAAGAGACCCAACCTACGTTTGATAGGTGTACCAGAATGTGACGAAGAGAATGAATCCAAGCTGGAAAACACTCTTCAGGATATTATCCAAGAAAATTTCCCCAACCTAGCAAGACAGGTCAATACTCAACTCCAGGAAATACAGAGAACAACACAAAGATACTCTGCAAGAAGAGCAACCCCAAGGCACATAATCGTCAGATTCACTAGGGTTGAAACGAAGGAGAAAATACTAAGGGCAGCCAGAGAGAAAGGTCAGGTCACCCACAAAGGGAAGCCCATCAGACTCACAGCAGATCTCTCGGCAGAGACTCTACAAGCCAGAAGAGAGTCGGGGCCAATATTCAACATCCTTAAAGAAAAGGGCTTTCAACCCAGAATTTCATATCCAGCAAACTGAGCTTCATAAGTGAAGGAAAATAAAATCCTTCACGAACAAGCAAGTACTCAGAGATTTTGTCACCACTAGGCCTGCTTTACAAGAGCTCCTGAAAGAGGCACTACACATAGAAACAACCAGTTCCAGCCATCCTAAAAGCATACCAAATGCTAAAGACCATCAACAAAATGAAGAATGTACATGAACCAACGGGCAAAACAGCCAGCTAGCATCAAAATGGCAGTATCAAATTCACACATAACAATATTAACCCTCAATGTAAATGGGCTAAATGCACCAATCAAAAGACACAGACTGGCAAATTGGATAAAAACCAAAACCCATCGGTGTGCTGTATCCAGGAAACCCACCTCACATGCAAAGATACACAAAGGCTCAAAATAAAGGGATGGAGGAAGATTTACCAAGCAAATGTAGAGCAAAAAAGCAGGAGTTGCAATTCTCATCTCTGATAAAATAGACTTTAAAGTAACAAAGATCAAAAGGGACAAAGAAGGTCATTACATAATGGTAAAAGGATCGATACAACAAGAAGAGATAACGATTCTAAATATATATGGACCCAATGTAGGAGCACCCAGATATATAAGGCAAGTTCTTAATGACTTACAAAGGGACTTAGACTCCCACACAATAATAGTGTGAGACTTTATCTATTGAATTGATCTGTCAATAGGAGACAGATCAACCAGACAGAAAATTAACAAGGATATCCAGGACTTGAACTCAGACCTGGAACAAGCAAACCTGATAGACATTTACAGAACTCTCCACCCCAAATCCACAGAATATACATTTGTCTCAGCACCACGTCAAACCTACTCCAAAATTGACCACATAATTGGAAGTAAAGCACTCCTCAGCAAATGCAAAACAACGGAAATCATAACAAACAGTCTCTCAGACCATAGTGCAATCAAGTTGGAACTCACAATTCAGAAAATAACTCAGAACCGCACAGCTTCATGGAAACTGAACAACTGGCTCTTGAATGTTGATTGGATAAACAATGAAATGAAGGCAGAAATAAAGAAGTTCTTTGAAACCAACGAGAATGAAGACACAACGTACCAGAATCTCTGGGACACATTTAAAGCAGTCTGTAGAGGAAAATATATAGCAATAAGTGCCCATATGAGAAGAGTGGAGAGATCCAAAACGGACACCCTATCGTCAAAATTGAAAGAGCTAGAGGATCAAGATGAAAAAAGCTCAAAACCTAGCCGAAGACAAGAAATAACTAAGATCAGAGCAGAACTGAAGGAGATAGAGACAAGAAAAACCCTTCAAAAATCAATAAATCTAAGAGCTGGTTTTTCGAAAAGATCAACAAAATAGACAGACCACTAGCCAGACTGATAAAAAGAAGAGAGAGAACAACCAAATAGATGCAATAAAAACGATAAAGGGAAATCACCACAGATTCCACAGAAATTCAAACCATCATCAGAGAATACTACAAACAACTCTATGCACATAAACTAGTAAATCAGGAAGAAATGGATAAATTCCTGGACGCCTGTGTCCTCCCAAGCCTAAACCAGGAGGAAGCCGAAACTATGAATAGACCAATAACAAGGTCTGAAGTTGAGGCAGCAATTAAGAGCCTACCACACAAAAAAAGCCCAGGTCCAGATGGGTTCACAGCTGAATTCTACCAGACACACAAAGAGGATCTGGTACCATTCCTTCTGAAACTATTCCAAATAATCCAAAAAGAGGGAACCCTTCCCAAATCATTTTATGAGACCAACATCATCCTGATACCAAAACCTGGCAGAGACTCAACAAGAAAAGAAAACTTCAGGCCAATATCCATGATGAACATAGATGCAAAAATCTTCAATAAAATACTGGCAAACCGATTGCAACAGCACATTAAAAACTTATCCATCATGATCAAGTAGGATTCATCCCGGGATGCAAGCCTGGTTCAACATACGCAAGTCTATAAATGTAATTCACCACATAAACAGAAGCAAAACCAAAAATCACATGATTATCTCAACTGATGCAGAGAAGGCATTTGACAAAATTCAACAGCCCTTTATGCTAAAAACCCTCAATAAACTTGGTATTGATGGAACATATCTCAAAGTAATAAAAGCTATTTATGACAAACCAACAGCCAATATCATACTTAATGGGCAAAAACTGGAAGCATTACCTTTGAAATCCG
The DNA here is from genome assembly GCA_021498475.1 of Saguinus midas. Classification (NCBI taxonomy): domain Eukaryota; kingdom Metazoa; phylum Chordata; class Mammalia; order Primates; family Cebidae; genus Saguinus; species Saguinus midas. The sequence continues at coordinate 139,508,016 of CM038398.1, read as the reverse complement.
GCACTAGACAAGGATGCCCTCTCACCACTTCTATTCAACATAGTACTGGAAGTTCTAGCCAGAGCAATCAGGCAAGAAAAGAAATAGAGGGTATTCAAATAGGAAAGGTGGAAGCCAAATTGTCTCTATTTGCAGACGACATGATAGTATACCTAGAAGACCCCATCACCTCAGCCCAAAAGCTCCTGCAACTGATAAGCAACTTCAGCAAAGTCTCAGGATATAAAATCAATGTTCAAAAATCACAAGCATTCCTATACACCAATAACAGACTTAAAGAGAACCAAATCAAGAACGAACTGCCATTCACAATTGCTACAAAGAAAATAAAATACCTAGGAATACAACTCACTAGGAATGTAAGGGACCTCTTTAAGAAAAACTACAAACAACTGCTCAACGAAATAAGAGAGGACACAAAGAGATGGAGAAACATTCCATGTTCGTGGTTAGGAAGAATCAATATCGTGAAAATGGCATATTGCCCAAAGTAATTTACACAATCAATGCTATCCCCATCGAAATACCATTGAATTTCTTCACAGAACTGGAGAAAACCACCATGAATTTCATATGGAACCAAAAAAGAGCTCGCATAGCCAAGTCAATTCTAAGCAAAAAGAACACAGCGGGAGGCATCCCGCTACCAGACTTCAAACTATACTACAAGGCTACAGTAATCAAAACATCATGGTACTGGTACCAAAACAGAGATATAGACCAATGGAATAGAACAGAGGCATCGGAGGCAACACAACACATCTACAACCATATTATCTTTGATAAACCATACAAAAACAGGCAATGGGGAAAGGATTCCCTATTTAATAAATGGTGTTGGGAAAACTGGCTAGCCATGTGCAGAAAGCAGAAACTGGACCCCTTCCTGACACCTTACACTAAAATTAACTCCAGATGGATTAAAGACTTAAACGTAAGACCTGACACCATAAAAACCCTAGAAGAAAATCTGGGCAAAACCATTCAGGACATAGGAGTAGGCAAGGACTTCATGAACAAAACACCAAAAGCATTGGCAACAAAAGCCAAAATAGACAAATGGGACCTAATCAAACTCCACAGCTTCTGCACGGCAAAAGAAACAGTCACTAGAGTGAATCGGCAACCATCAGAATGGAAAAATCTTTGCAGTTTACACATCTGACAAAGGGTTGATATCCAGAATTTACAAAGAACTCAAACAGATTTACAGGAAAAATAAACAAGCCCATTCAAAATGGGCAAAGGATATGAACAGAAACTTTACAAAAGAAGACATACATGAGGCCAACAAACATATGAAAAAGTGCTCATCGTCATTGGTCATTAGAGAGATGCAAATCAAAACCACATTGAGATACCATCTCACGCCAGTTAGAATGGCGATCATTAAAAAATCTGGAGACAGCAGATGCTGGAGAGGATGTGGAGAAATAGGAACACTCTTACACTGTTGGTGGGAGTGGGAATTAGTTCAACCATTGTGGAAGACAGTGTGGCGATTCCTCAGGGACCTAGAAATAGAAATTCCATTTGACCCAGCAATCCCATTACTGGGTATCTATCCAAAGGACTATAAATCGTTCTACTATAAGGACACATGTACACGAATGTTCATTGCAGCACTGTTTCCAGTAGCAAAGACCTGGAACCAACCCAAATGCCCAACGATGATAGACTGGACTGGGAAAATGTGGCACATATACACCATGGAATATTATGCAGCAATCATAAATGATGAGTATGTGTCCTTTGTAGGGACATGGATGAATCTGGAGAACATCATTCTCAGCAAACTGACACAAGAACAGAAAAAGAAATACCGCATATACTCACTCATAGGTGGGTGAGAAAAATAAGAACACATGGACACAGAGAGGCGGTCTACTATACACTGGGGACTGTTGGGGGGAATGGGGGAGGGGCAGAGGAGGGGGTGGGCGGATAGACTGGGGATGAATACCAAGTGTGGGTGAGGGGGAGGAAAGCAGCAAAGCACACTGCCATGTGTGTACCTATGCAACTATCTTGCTCGTTCTGCACATGTACCCCCAAACCTATAATGAAATAAAAATTAAAAAAAAAAAAAAAAGAATTCCTCATTGTCCAATCTGTGAAAATTTCTTAAAGAATGAAAATGCTCTACAACTGGAAATGAATTTCAAAGAAATAAAATAGTAAACAAGAATTAAGAAAACACTTTTCATTTAGTTCTGTTTTGTTATTTAGCAGAAAAGGTAGAAGTAAAGTGATTGACATCCTCCATTATTTCAGTGTGTACCAAATATTTGAAGCAGTTAAAGTTCTCTGTTAATTTTTTACTAATTGTTGGTTACAAATCATTTTTTAAAATATATATTTAAATGTATATTTATAATATATATTTATATGTTTATAATATGTATATTTTTAACATGTAATATAACATATGACATATATTTATATATTTTAACATATAATATATATGTATATATTAATGCATATATAACATATATTAAAATATATATATTAAAATTTACAGCCTCTCTTGCTGTACATATATATATATATATGCATTTATATATATATATATATATATATATATATATATATGTGTGTGTGTGTATGTGTATATATATATATGTGTGTGTGTGTGTATGTGTATATATGACACACACCAACTCACTGTAAACTTTGCCTTCCTGTTACTAGTCTTCCTGATTTCTGGATGCATATTTATGTTCCTTACTAGTTAGTGTCCTACTTAGATTTTTTATGTGGACTCTTAAAATGAAAGAGAGTTAGAGAGCTCTTCATATCACCAAGTTAATATTTTAACATTGTACTTCTCAAAAAGCCCAGGTTGTCCTAGCTTCTGAGAGCAGCTGCTGTTTGCACCACAAGTAAGTGTCCTGGCTTCCTCTCATCAGCCACCAAACCCAGTTTCTGGTCATGGAGGACTTGTTCATAGGTACCTCACAAAAATTTTAGCAACGTCTCATAAGTGTGCTGTCTACCAACTGAACCCTTATCAATTTTGCTGTTTACCACCTGTGTTCACAGTGGAGCCTCTGAAATTTCTTAAGCCTCAGTAGAGCCTCTGAAATCTCTAAAGCCACTGTGACTTTCAGAAGATTTTTAGAACTATTGAGTCTGCTGCATAACAATGAAATCCAAGAAGGTCTGTTATTGAATTTCAGGATGTTCTGACAACACTGTCTAAATTGACACACCTGTCTCCACACTCCAGTTCTGTTCTGCAAGCATGAAGAATTTACTTTGCACCAGTTTCTATGTTAGAGGTTGAGGATACACAGTGGAGAAGATTCAAATCCTGTTTATTCTCACATTCTTATTCCCATATTGCTCCAGATACTTCAGCTTCATGAATTATTGCCTTGGCACAACAGCTTCTCCACAGTGCTTTAAAACCCATGTGCCCTGGCAGAAAAACATTCTTTATCTCCACATTTCTAATGCTCACTGGCTTTCATATTGGGCAGCACAGATGCAAAATATTTGCATAATTTCAGAAATTTCCACAGACTGAACAGTGCAGAATTCTAGTGTGTGTCTCACTTTGCTTGATAATTTTATGTATTTCCTAAATTTTCACAGCTATTTTATTCCTGGGACAATGAAATCATTTTATCCCAGGGTTTTCAATTCTGCTTTGCCTTTCTTACTTCTTCATGTGTTCATAAAATCAAAATTAAACTGGCAACTCTGGTAAAACATAGAATGTCTTCTGCTCATCTGTGTAATTCATAAGGGTACTGTCATGTGATTAGTCTTTGAGTTTCCCTTTCTGTCTGTCTTTCCAAAGTCTTAGCACCATGCTCTTTGCCCATCTGTACCTTTTCATATATGGGAGTGTGTGGATGCATGCTGTCTCCCTTATGCAGACACTCAACAGAGGTTCACTTTCTTTTGCTTTCTCTTTTTTTTTCTTTCTTCTGTTCTTTCTTTCTTTCTTTCTTTCTTTCTTTCTTTCTTTCTTTCTTTCTTTCTTTCTTTCTTTCTTTTCTTCTTTCTTTCTTTCTTTCTTTCTCTCTTTCTCAACTTTCTTTTCTTTCTTTCTTTCTCTCTTTCTCAACTTTCTTTCTTTCTTTTCTTCTTTCTTTTTCTCTCTTTCTCTCTTATTCAAACTATTTCTCTCTTTCTCACTTTTTCTTTTCATCTCATTCTTTATTTCTTTCTTTTTTCTCTCTTTCACTCTCACTTTCTCTGCCTTTCATTTTCTTTCTTCTTTGTTTCTCTCTGTCTGTCTTAATTTTTATCTCCTTTTATCTCCTCCTCTCTCTCTTCTATTTTTCTTTCTTTCTTTCTTTCTTTCTTTCTTTCTTTCTTCTGTCCTTTATTTCTTTGTTTATCTTTCTTTTTCTTTTCTTCTTTCTCTCTTTTTCAACTTTCTTTCTTTCTTCTTTTTCTCTCTTTCTCTCTTATTCAAACTATTTCTCTCTCTTTCTCACTTTTTCTTTTCATCTCATTCTCTATTTCTTTCTTTCTTTCTCTCTTTCACTCTCACTTTCTCTGGCTTTCATTTTCTTTCTTCTTTGTTTCTCTCTGTCTGTCTTAATTTTTATCTCTTTTTATCTCCTCCTCTCTCTCTTCTATTTTTCTTTCTTTCTTTCTTTTTTTCTCTCACTCTCTCACTTTCTCTTTGTCACTCTGTCTTTTCTGTCTCTTCTTTCTTTTTTACTGTCTCCGTTTCTTTTTTTTTTATTTCTTTTTTAATTTTCTTTTGTTAATTTCTTTTTCTGCTACTTAAATGTTTTTACTGGAGAAAGTAACAAAACGTTGTCTTGGTAAACATTAGCTCTAAAATTTAGACTGGCAAGAATTTATGGTATCATTGTTTTTTTCAGGTTACAACACTCTACCCTACTTTTTCTTCCATATGTTCTCTGGGGAGTTGTGAGTTTATTCCATTTCTTGGAGTTGTCATATCATTTCTGGTTGTCTATTTATCTGCCATTTTTTAAATCTCAGTCTGTTTCCCATCCGTTTTCTAAAACGGGGACAAGCTTCAGTAATTAAGCAGATAGTAAATATTGTTGTCTTTGTGAAACACCATATCTATGTTCCAGGTACCTAAATATGCCACTGAAGCATAATGACAAACTTAGATGGTAGCAAGAATGTAGGCAAGGTAATAGTTCCCCTTCTTAAATAGTATTTTAATCTTAGTTTATTGTGCTTGAGAGTCTTATGTATGCTTTTTTTCCCACAGTCATAGCCTTTCAATTCTGAAAACTGTCATATCTGTCTTGTTTTACTTTTGAAAATGTGTTTTAATTAGAAAGTATGTACTAGATTTATTCTGATTTCAGAACCCAGGAACTCCAGGAAGAAATACAAAGAAGCATGATTATGGCACATAGGAAACAGGAGTAGAATATAAAGTGTCTTGAGGGTACCTATGACTGAAAGCCTAAATATAATCTTTTAAAGTAGTTGTGTGGAACGTTTGAAGAAGTAACATATATCTACATTAAGTGGGTAGAAACATAGCAACTGAAACAATAGATTAAGATTAATATCCTATGCAAATTTTAGTGTGCACTGTGCAGACCCAGCTGCATGACAGGTGAACAATGTTCTCATACACTGATATTCAGTGAAAGAGTGGACTAGGGGGCCAGGGCACTGAACAAAAGATTTGTAGCAGACATCCTGACAAACTGGCCCTGCCAGCATTTCTTTGGCACCCATTACATAATGAAACTTTGGGTCAACACCACTAGAGATAGAATAATCTGGTCATCTGACCACTGAGAGAGCAATTATACCTGAGAGTGATTAAAGGTTACTTTTAGGACCACATGAGTAAACAAGTTATTTAGATAAACTCTTCTCTATTAACTTCTTACTTGTTTTTCTGCTATCAATTCTGGTAAAGAGTATTAGGCTACCTTAAGCCAAACATTCTACTGAGATGATACCAACCTCCCTGCATTCAAAAATGTATGTGACTATTTTGTATAATTTTACAACTTGTTTCACCATCCTGATTAATCTCCTACATCTTCCCCATTTTTGTTTTCTGCACCAGGCTCTTTTTACTGAAGGATACATATGTGTGCAGCAAGAAGTCAGTCTGACAAGGTGGTAACTGTTCTTAATCCAGCTTTGTATCCTAGCATTAGTAAATAATATAAGACTATAATGAGTTATAATAGAAACACTTTTTTTTCCAATCACGAAGTGTTCTGGCACCCTAGTCTGAGGGTGCCATTACTAAGAAACACCACTTGGTGTATGTTACTTTCTTTTAGCCAAGCAATAACATTGTTAGAAGCTGGCAAGGAGATGTTTTTTTTGTAAACAGTGAAGAAAAACAAGGCATATTTAGAAGATGTGTTCAATACAGTGTGGCAGGTACAGGTAGCAGGGAAAGTGAGAGTAAAAAGGAAAAAAATTATCTGCAGTGAATGCTGGCTGAGTAATCTAAGGAAGCTGCATTGCCCAGGGATGTGGATCCTGTAGGCTCAGTTTCTTTATCTCTGGTACCAGGTTGAATCTTAGACACTCCATTGTATGGTTTGATGCATTGTGCTGCAATCCAAAGAAAACATGATGAGGTGTGAAGAAAAGCATATCCTATATCACATTTTAGCAATTTTTTGAGCCACACCATGAATTGCTGTTTGTATTTTAAAAAACTAAGATTAAATCAGGCTTGTGCTACTAGGGTTGCATGGTCCTTACTCATTCATGCCCTCTGTTGTTTTTTGACCACATATTAAAAAGTGGAATGGACACTTTATACTATAGCCACCTCATAATTTAAAAGTTAAAAGAAGATATTCAATAATACATTTGGTAGAATCTTCAGGAAGGGTGAGTGCATTAATTAAATTGAGTGTTGGTCTTAACAGACACATCTACATATCTTAGTTTTTCTAATTCTGGCATGAGTGTAACATCTGTTTATTATTATTATTATTATTATTATTATTATTATTTTGTAACTGATTAGTTTCTAGCATTCTAATGTAAACCACTTTTGTAGGAAACAAATTATTATTGCCCATGTGGCAATCTGGGCATTCAGGATAATTTATTTAGCTGATTTGAGGTAAGTGAAATTGTTTAGATAAGTGTTTCAATTTTGATTGAAAAACGATGTCACTGGGAGACTTGGACAAGCAAAGATGTCATAACTTGTAGGTAGACTTGTTCATTGTCATAAGCTGATGAAGTTGGCAGTGAGCTGTGGGCTTGAATATGTGTGTTCAATATAGAAGGAGTTCATATACCAACAATTACTGTAGTAGAAGAAAAAGTGCACACATGACGTGCTCCAAAGAAGACTTCAGGAGAGCTGTTTAAAGATTTCATATTAAAAAGAGGAGTAAGAACACTTACTAACAATGTTAATGGGTTGAGTGGAAAGAGTACCAGACAAATGTCAGATCCTCAATCGCAGATCTCTGAGTGCTAGACAAACCAGATCAAGGGAGAAAATTATGTGGTTTCCACCAAACAGCTGCTCTTCCATATTTACACAAAATGTCAATAAACACTGTTAAAGCATTAGGTATGGGGAAGGGATCTATTTCTGTAGATAAGATCACAGAAGAGTGAAAGAAGAAATGCTGAAAGTTATCAGCAGAAAGGACACTGTCTCTGTGGCCTGTGTAATCAGAGAGAGTTATTTGCAAATTTTAAGGGAGAGAAAATACTGCTTTGAATTTTTTCTTACTCTAAGGAATTCTTATGGCTTCAGAGTCAAAACTCAGCAATTAATTCCATTGTGTGTGCTCCATACCCATGACCTTAGTAAGTAAGTGGATATAGGGAGATGGTGTTTCAGTGTCAGTATGTGAGACAAAAACACATTCTGTAAAGCACAGTTGAACTCATGTGTCCTTTTAACCCTGTAAGGGAAAATAAGTAACTGAATTGAAGATCCTGGACCAATGTGATCTAGTTGCCTTTTAGAGATAGCTTCTCCTATTTTCTTGGTTTCTCTCTTTGCTGCAAAAATTATGTACCCAGGGTTCTTTTAGATAGAAACAATATTTCACAGGTTTTAAGTGGAAAAGGGAAAACTGCAGCAGAGACAATAATATCACCTAGTAATTTCTGGTAATTCTTTAAGTTATATAAGTTGCTAGTATTTAATTTAACCTTTTGAGATCTTCCTGACCAATGTCTAAATATGCATTCAAGATATTTCCAAGGGAAGGACATCTGTACTCTTCCTGGTGCAATAAGTAAACCTTTTAGCTGTGTATTCTTCACTAAGGAATTATATAACTTGAAAGCATTGTCTCTATTGAGGCAGCTAATAGAATATTACCCCAGAAATGAATAAACTTGAAGTGGGGAAACTTTTCTTTTACTGAAAAACAAAGCTTGATTTAGATGATGCTGAAACATTGCAGTACTGTTTAATATTCCTTGATGTAGCACTTTTCAATGAACACAACAAGCTTGTTTTTCATTATTGGTAGTCGTTTTGGTAAACAGAAATTTTTCTCTCTTCTGTTTCTCTAGGAAATTGTAAGAAAGCAGTCTTTTAAGTCAATAGCAATTATAAGCCAATTTTGAGAGACTGCCACAAAGAGAGGGAGACACTATTGAAGTGTATTTTCATAGGCTAAAAATTGTCATCAGTAGCAAGTAGGTAATTGAAAACTTTCATTTACCAGACATTTTGGGAATGGCAACTATGGTGGAGTCCTCAGGACTATTAGATTGTTTTAAATGTATGGTTTTTAATTGCTCTGTAACAAGTTCATGTGCTCTCAAAATTTTCTATCTGTTCATGGAATGCTGTTTTACTTCCATGGAATTTGGAGAGAATTATGTCAGGCCTAGGGTTGGAATAATAATAGTGGCTATTATCAGAAAGGGTTTCTTTCAAATTCTAAAATTCTACTTAAATATTAGCAGAAAACTGTAATCTGAGACATTGCTTGTATAAGCAAAACATAGCAAATTTTGTAAGAGACCACCTGCAAAGTAGAGGGCAGCAGCACTGGTCCCTGACAACCCACCAAGTTTCACTCCCATAGGTACTGCCTTTTGTATGTGCCACTGTTTGTATTTGCCACTCCCTTCTCCCACCACTGCAAGGCTGCATCCAGCTTGGGTGATTTCTATCAGCCCAGAACACCTTGAGCTTCCCTGCCACCAAGCCATTTGTTCCACCCACTGCCTACTTGACTATGCCTCTAACACCTTTTTCTTTTCTTTTTATGAGGGTTAAAAGAAATGAGCTTATGTACTCGATGGACCTGTTGATATTGCCATAACAGGAAAGCAAAAAGCTGCCTTTCTAAGTCTCCTTGCTTAGAAAAAGTTTCCATAGCTGTAGCATAATTTTTGTCTTTAGTCTTTTTTGTTTGTTTGTTTGTTTGTTATTTATTGAAGAAGGTGGCTAAGGCAAGACCTCTGTTTTCTTTTTGTTGTTTCAGCCCAATGGGAGTGGCTACATGATTCGGGGTAATAAAGCAGGTGACAGTGCTTTCTGCTTTCTATTTTAGGCTCTTCTCTATATAATGGAATAGAAGCCACCCATACTAAAGCCCATATTGTTAAAGATGATACTGGGACAAATTGTTTTTTGCATGACATGGTTTAAGATTTCTCTCTACATGTATTTAAAGGTCTGCCTCTAGCATGCCTTCTTTTTGGGAACCTTGGATTAAAGATTACAGCTGTTTGCAATTGGCCCCTTAATTGAGCTGGCAAAACTGAGGCTCCACTAGTTTTAAGTAGCTGTTTTAACACTTTTATCTTCTGTTTCTGTTGAGTGGACAAAAAGGATATGTGGGGGACTATATCTAAATAACTCTTACTCACGTGGTCTTAAAAGTAATCTTAGAACATTTTCAGGCAGAATGAATCTCTTGGGGAGAGAGTTGACATTGTCCTACAATAAAATTCTAGCCTGAGCAATTTCCCATGAACTTGGAAATCCCAGGCAATCATTAAACATTTACCTATTACTCACTGACTGTTCAGTTTCTTTGCACTTTTGTTTTTGGACTTCTGTGCAATACTCGGTAACATTCATTATGTGGAGGTCACCTTCTGCCAGTGTTTGTCCCACAGACATGAGCTACACAATAAATAAGTAAGACACCAATACTCAGTGAAACAGCAGACTAGGGAACCTGGACACTGACTCAAAGAGTGGTTAGCAGCCACCCTGACCAGTTGGCCCTACTTGCATATTTTCATCACACATTAAATAAAAAGGTATTTGAGTCAACATGAGCAGAGGGTAAGTAACCTGGTCATTATCTGCCCGAGAGAGCCATCCTACCTGTAAATGTTGAAATGTTGGTTGTGAAACAACATGAGTAAACAAGTTATTTATATAAACTCCACCACATTTCCTTGTCATTAGCTTTTCTGCTATCAATTCAAGGTATAGAAGATTAGTCTGTCTTCAGCCAAATCTTTTACTGAGATTATGCATCTCCCCCTCACCAAGTATTAAAAGACTTTAAAGTTTACACAATGTTTTCAGTGTTCTCAGGTACACCTGCACCAGAAATAAGGTCTTCCACTGACACTAAGTTTCTAAAACCATAACTGAGAAACTCCTATTTTGTGATGCTGATTCACAGGTGTAAACGTGAACAGAAGGATGACTGTAATATTATAACTTACTGACTGATTGAAGATGAAAGGAAGAATAAAACTGAAGTTTTGGTGGAGGAAAGAAGCTGTCTTGTCCAATACTACTATATTATTAGCTTCCCAAGTTGGGCCTGTTCAATGTTCTACAAAATACAGCTTACACTTAATTTTTTCTACAAAATTATACAAGTTTTAATTACATAAAATTTTAAAAAATTGTCTTTACTGACGTATGAGAAACCTTTATGTTTAGTATTTTATATCTTCAGTTATTTATCATCAATATTTTATTCTACTTTACATGAATATATTTTGATATATTCTCAATTATCAATAATTTTTTAGTAAGTTATTGTTCTCTGATACATATTACCTGTAACCATGTGATTTCTTACTTTTTAGGTACAAAAAAAATTTAACTTCTCTGTACCCTGTGATCTAGCCTATTTTTTCTTTTGCTTCTAATATACATTTTTTCTTTACAACATGTTTACATGACCTATAACATCCAAAACTTTTGCATACATTAACCTGAGACTATGAAGCCAATTAATAGAAAATTGCCTGAAATTAAAAGAAAAGTTTTGGCAGAAATTTTATATCGAATCTTGGGATTATACCAGCGCTGGTTACTTAAAGTTAAGCAGACAGCCAATGTGTACCTTGTCCTTTTACTGCTATTTTGTAGAGGCCAATATATTTTTATAGATTACTCCATTTAAAAATTATGTTTTGATGGCATGTTTATATAGACTCATGGTAGCTTAAGTAAAATGACAACATATGAAATACAACATGGCTACAACATTGCCTGTTACACTATAGTAAAAGACAGGTCATTTATTTCAAGAAAGTTCATAGCTATGGCATCTAGGTCTTCATACTCTTGGCAGATAGTGTAACTCTAATTAGCATGCCTAGTAGGTAAAATTCTAATGCTTACATGAGAGTTATAGATTCCCAAGGCCTGTTGAGCAGCAAACTTTATTTTCTCCTGGCCCACAAGTGTTTTAACACTTACATGTTTTATTTTGGATTAGACAATGATGGCTATTCATTCTAACATACTGGCCATAAACATTAAATTGATTTGTGTTCACTAGGAAAGAATTATTGTGTTTCTAACTGGGTTCTTTCAGAAAATGCTTTACATTTGCAGGTTGAATATATAGTAATTCATTCAACAAAAAGGAACTCAATCTGAAAATAGCAGAAAAGAATTTGAGTTAATATTTAAGCCTATTGTTTTTTGAAATAAATTTTAGCTATATACACAATTTTAATCTCAAGTAACTTATCACAAGTCATCCTTTGTTATGTTTTGGTTACCACTTAAATAGCTAAGATGGTGATGGCTGTTGATGGTAATTCAGTATGTTTTCATTTCAGTCAGTGTAATGTAGAAAACTGTAGACAGTTCTTTGTGTACTGAAGTCCTGTCTGAATCCCCTGTATGTCTAATTGCCTGTGTGCTTTGGGGCAGGCCAAAGTTAGTAAATTGTCATCTGTAGACTGTTTTTAGTATTACAGGGTTGTGAGGCAATTGGAGCACATGTTAATAAGCTGAAATCTCTAGAATGTTTTCTATATTACAGAACTGTGGAGACAATTTAGTGATCAAACTTACATGTAGTAGGTGACACTTACTGCAGGTGGCCAGTACTATTAATTTCTACATCAGGTGGCATTTGGCTAAAACGATGAGTTTCTACATCAGCTTATTCACTCCTTCTATCAAAAGCAGTGATTTTTTTGTTGTTACATTGTTATCTTACAGATTAAAAAATAATTAGGTGCATCTTTCACATGCCATTGCCTCTTTACTTTTCTCTTTATTTTTGTGCTTGCTGTCGGAAGCTGGAATATCAGGTACTTACAATGTATTTTGTATATAAAATTTATTTTTTAACTTTGTCTTATATCAGAACTTTATTGTCATTCATACTCAAATGTGAGCTATAGTATACTAAAAAGATGGAAGCACTTCTCAACAAGTTTGTATTTTTTAAGACAGTATCTTATTTTGTCACCCAGAATTCAGTGCACTGGCATAATCTAAGCTGAGGAAAACCTCTACCCACAGTGTTCAAATAATTCTCATGTCTATTTATTTAGTAGATAAATTTGCAGCAGAGTGTCACCTTGCAGAGAAATTTTTGTATATATATATACAAAAATGTGATATGGTCTCTAAAACTTTCTTTGTCTCTACTCTAAGGCAGATTATAAATTTTACTGGTGTAGTTAGTGTCTGACTGCAGATTCAGACACATGTTTAATAATGTTATGTAAACTGTTTCACTATTCTTAAAGAAAGAATGCTGCCAGCTTTAACATTTGCCACAGTGTAAAACCATTATCCAAGTGAAAATGTTTCTAATTTTATTTCAGGTTGTTAGAGTTTGTAAAGTCCAAACTTTGGCCACAACAAAAGCATATACTGAATGAGAATGTTAAAGGGATGAGTGCTTATTTCCTAGTAGAGGAAGATAAATTGGAGCTTCTGGCAAAAATTTAATCACTCAGAGAACTATGAGAAGAAAGTGGATATGTAAGCTTTCATCTCCTAAAGCTTCTGACATTTTTTCTGATTTGCATGTTTTTGTAACTCATATAAGGTCATAATTAAAAAGCTATGTTTGTAGTTACAATTGGAGGATTAAATTGAGGAGATTTATAAAATTATGATTATTGAATTGAGTTCTGGAAACCTGCCTATTTGTGGTAATAAGTCAGCTTTTGTGCTCTGCCTGCTGATTGGGTTTGGCCAGTAATTACACCAGCCTTCACACATAGTGGCCCAAGACTTGCTGCTGCACCACACAGACAAGTGAGGTCTTAGTGCCTGCAATGATTTCTTCTGTGTACTCTGCAACTTCTCTTTCTCCAGTGCTAAGAATTCCTTCATCTTTTGATCCAGCCATCCCAAGGAGTGTGTGCTAATACAGCAGTTCTTTTTCTGTCCAGAGTAATCCCACCATCCTTTGCCATTATTCTTAATATCAATTTTTATTAAATGAGTTTCAGATGACCTTGACTGTGGAAGCTACCTGATTTCTGCCTGAATTTCAACTGCTGCTGACAGATGCACAAATCATATTAGGTCTTGTTGTTGTCATCAACACATAGATAGGGAGCTCCTTTTGTGCCTGGTAGAGGAGAAAAACCATTCTTTGGGGTTAACATGAAAATTTTAAAGTGCTCTTTTTCTTGGAGCATGACTCCAGAAGTAATAGAGTTTGCATTAAAATGAACTAAATTTTTTTGTTCATAAATTTGAGAGTCAGGATTGCTCTGATGTTATTTAATAGAATAAATACCATCTGTGTTGTGTTAGTACAAACAAATAAAAGAAGGCTTTGAAAACAATTTACCTGTATTTGTTAAATTCAATTAGAAAACAATAAACAAACAAAACTAAGATAATAATGAGTAGAATTAGTTTTTACCTTCTTAGGTCTAGCTCAGCAATATCCTGAATTGGCTGTCTTTCCAAAAGAACCACAGAAAGCTAAATATTCTGTATCAGCTGAGCATGAGGAGTTTGAAATTCCCAGGGTAGCTCTGCCAAAACAAATGTCAGATAAAGTGAGTAGTGATCTTTGCCAAATTTTATTTTAATACTAGTATGCTTTGTTGATATATATACTTTGCACAAGTTTCAGCAGTGTAAATTAGATTTCTTTTCTTTTAACATCAAACATTACTCCTCCAAATATCTTAATGGTAAGATACTGAGTAAATTCTCCAGAGACAATATGGGTGATGTTCATAATACTCATAAAACAGAGAGAAAAGCAAGTTGTCTTTTATGTTACATTTATAATATTCTAGATCTTTTCAGGTTGAGCATTGTGCATGGCTGATGGCAGAGATACTAGATTGCAAACCTTCCAGTAAGGGGACAGATATTCAGGTTGAAAATTTAAAATTGCAACTGAAGCAAACCCAGACATGTGAGAGATATTTTAACCATAAATATTATGGCATGTGTAGAGCTTCTAATGCTTCTGAAAATGTAGCAATTCTAATTTATCAAATATTCAGTAATTATTGCATTATAGAAAATACCACAAGACTATCCTCTACATAATTATCATAATCAACTTGCTTTATAATTGTAACTGGCTTGGAAGAGCATCATGTCCCAAATGGAATAGATGTGGTAGTGACATAGAAGTCCCACATTCATCTTTATTTTCTTATTTGTTATCCTAATGCTAACAACAGTTTATAGTTATATGGATTAATCTTGATAATCAGATATATATGTAAACACAAGAAGCAGCATGGTTTAGCTCTATGAACAGTATCTTGAAAATCAGGGGACTATTTTATTAGACCCAAGTTTTAATGTGAGTTGTTAGATCTTGTTACTTGCATGTTACTTTAACTTTCTTGCACCTCAATTTCTGTATTTGTAACAGGAATATTAATACCTATGAAACAATGATGAAATAGATGAAATGTGGTGACTCATCATCCTGCACTGAGGTCATAAAACAAAACATTGTCCAAATTGTTATGGGGATGATTTTATTATTGTGTCTTTGGTTTGGATGCATCTCTGTCCTTTCCTATTTTATAGGAAAGACATTGAAACCTATATGCCTTCATTTTTTTATTTCTCTTGCTTTTAATAACAAAGACAATGTGCCTGTGTTACCAGTTCCACTTTTCCTTTGTACATTTTCTGAGCCTACCTTGTTCTCATTTGCAATACTGTGGACAAAATTGTCACTTATGCCACCCTTGCAGGGCATGCTGCTTCCACTTACTACTCCACTGGCAGAACTATTGATCAGCCTTTGCAGTATTAGTCTTTTAAAAATAGAAGAGAGTACTAATGACAAACTTGCACACTAAACATTTTCTGGAGCCATGATAGTAATAAGCACAAATCTAGATAAAGCTTCATATGTGTTTTGCAACATGGTACAATTACAGAATACATTATACACAAGTCTCAGATACAAAAAGCTCTGGGAAGCACAAATTTATTGATTACTTACTTGGTGGCAAAATCTAACCAGACTTTACCTCAGCTGGTTGAAAAATTTGACCTGAACTGATGTAGACACATTTATGATCTTTCTTTATTCAAGCATGAATATTAATACAGTTGACTGCAAAATAGTTAATGCATTTCACAACAGGAAGGTGTTTAGAACTATTGCAAAATCTACAGCCTATGCCTTGAGTTTTAGACGAGAACGTGAACAACCTGCAATTACAACAACACAGTGATAAGAAAGATTTCACTGCTCCCATTTTATAAATGGGAGACTAAAGCCTACTGAGACTGGGTGAGACAGTTACCAGATGGATTACTCAGATTACTTAACACACCTGCTAATTCAAGTCTTCCTTGAATTACTGTAACATATAAATATGCCCATGGCTCCTGCTTAATTCACGTCTAAAGCAAGAGAGGCAACTTAATACCTCCCTTCACTGAGATGACCAATTTTTCAATTCGATGATGATACCCATGACTTCAGTTCTAAAATTTAATTCAGTAGTATATAGGCTGTACTTGAAGAACTGAGATTATATTAGTGCATCTTTAAATACGGTAAAGAGAGACAAAGAAATAAGTGATATATCTGCTCACAATAAAAATCCTTTAGGGAAATACATGAAAATTATTCAGTGGGAGAAAAAAACAGGTATTCAGAAATAATGCCCCAATGCCCATGGGCAGAGAAATCTGTGTGTTTGGAACACCCAAGGATTCAGTGGTTTCTCATATTTTATTGGAAGGAAAATCACTATTCTCTATTGGAGACAAAAGGCAAAACCATAAACAGTTCAAAATTTCAGGTGGAACCTTGAGTATTTTAAATATATGACATTTATGACAAAAGAAATAATAACTCTTTGCTTATGGTCAAATCTTTAAGATGTTTTGATTTGTCAAATCTTACAAATGTTGGGATGGCTCAGTGTTTAAGACAAGAAAAAATATCATAATATAATTACATTATTACTGATATTAATATTTTGTATGAGTCTGAAGTTTTATTGTGGCAAATGAATACCCTCTAGTTTATTTATATGTGTCTGCTAAATTTTGTGTCATAAGTAATTGATTTTAGTGTTTCCAATAACTCATATGTTTCAAAAGTGGTTTTTAGAAAAAAATATTTATATAATTAGTATATACCTCATTTCAAAATTCTTCTTTTCCCCAGGGTATTCAAAGTTCAGAATTAGTGATCTAAGAAGGCTGTCTAGTGGATATGTTTCAATCTTGTGACAAAGTCAAAAGGTACCTGGTTTTCTCACACACTGGGTATCGTACACAATCTGTTAATTGCTCATTTTGTCACTCAAGAGAAACAATTTAAAAATTTAGTTTACCTGTAGAAGTTATTGATTCAGTCAGAATTACTGGCTTATGAAAACAATAAATAGGGTTATTGCACATGTGGAATTCATCCTAGTAGAACTTATAATCTAAGACAGAAACTTCCCAGGGAAGAAATTGAGAACATTATAAAAATATAAAAACAACTTCACAAATCTTTAAATATTTACATTTAATACTTTGTCTATCTCTGAATAAGGCAAGAAACTTTTCTCTTGAAAAACCAGATGACTCTTGATAAACATATTTGCTGCCCAGCTTCTAACTCACTTACGATAAGAAATTAGGTAACACTTCCTCCTTTGTAAATATTTCTCTGTCATCAGAAGAAACTCTCAATAAAAATCTGTATGTACTCTACCATTATTTTTGTCCATTATTGTATTTGGTACTATAGTGTTTAAATAAAAAAATATTCCAGGCAAGTGAAATCTTTCCCAATCATACAATTTCTCATTCATGTCACTAAATGTAGCTGGGTTTTGTTTAACCTCCTAATTTTTGCTTTAGAATTTTAAATGTGTACAACCCACCTAATTCATCAAATCCAGGCTTACGTTTTGGAAGACAAAGCTGTATTTTTCTTCTCTCGAGAGCTGGGTTGTCATCTGAAAATCAGGAGATTTTTTTTAGCACACTTTGGCTTTCTCCCAAACATAAAACACATATTTTTTTAGGTATTACAAACAGTATGATATAGCCTCTAGTCTTTACACTTGATATAGATTGTTTGGATGTGTTTGTCCTCCCAGAATTTATATGTTGGAATTTTTGCCAAGCATTGTGACAAAATTAAAAATTGTTAAATATTGAGGGTGATTAAGAGTAGAATAAACAACCTTATAAGAAGGCTTCACAAAACTAACTAGACCCTTTTGTTTATCCATCCTTTGAGGACACTGTATTGGTCTTCTCTGGAGAACACAGCAACATAGCGATGTGCCATCTTAGAAGAAGAAACCGGGCCTTCATCAGACAGTGAACCTGTCAGTGCCATGATTTTAGACTTCCTAGGCTCTAAAACTGTAAGAAATACAATTGTTTTTTTTAAGCTATTCAGTCTAAGGCATTTTGTTACAGAAGCAGGACATATTGAGGTAGCATCTTCTTTGTGGAATCTTGGTCAATATACTTAATGAATAAACTTCAAATATTTTTTAATATACCTCTCCTCATCTATAATTGAGTTTGGTTTTTACCTTTTAAAATTAAGTTTTACAAGGCAGAACTGGGAATACACTCCACTGTGGTGTTTTTTAAATATAATTTTATTTGAAACTCTAGTGTAAAAAACAAAAAGAATCTAGTCAAGTGAATTTCTTATGCCATCATAAAATTTTTCATTCATTCCATTAAAACTAGTTTGTTGTTGTCACTGTATTCTTTTTAAGTAGATGGACCTAAATTTTGTGGCAGAAACACTGGAGAGAATGGAGAGGCTGCTTATGATCTTGTATATACACTATTTATCATTTTCTCTGTTGACTCACATCACTTAGATAATGACCCAACATGCCAATCAAACAAAAGATACAAAGAAGTGGACAAATAGTACCATAATTGATCTGCTGACAGTTATTTTGCCATGAGTGAAAGAAGGATGGTGATCCCGAGTCAGCACCTAATTTATAAATGGTGATCCGTCAATATTTACAAAGGCTATGCATCACAGAGAAAGGTCAGAGGCATGGAATCCAAATGGAGAATTATCTTGACAGATAAGCAGTACAAACACATTTCTTTTTTTTTTTTTTTTTTTTTTTTTTTTTTTTTTTTTTTTTTTTTTTTTTTTTTTTTTTTTTTTTTTTTTTTTTTATATTTTTATTGCATTATAGGTTTGGGGTACATGTGCAGAACGAGCAAGATAGTTGCATAGGTACACACATGGCAGTGTGCTTTGCTGCTTTCCTCCCCCTCACCCACACTTGGCATTCATCCCCAGGCTATCCCCCCAGCCCCCCACTGTCCCTCCCCATTCCCCCAACAGTCCCCAGTGTATAGTAGACCCCCTCTCTGTGTCCATGTGTTCTCATTTTTCTCACCCACCTATGAGTGAGTATATGCGGTATTTCTTTTTCTGTTCTTGTGTCAGTTTACTGAGAATGGTGTTCTCCAGATTCATCCATGTCCCTACAAAGGACACATACTCATCATTTATGATTGCTGTATAATATTCCATGGTGTATATGTGCCACATTTTCCCAGTCCAGTCTATCATCGTTGGGCATTTGGGTTGGTTCCAGGTCTTTGCTACTGGAAACAGTGCTGCAATGAACATTCATGTGCATGTTTCCTTATAGTAGAACGATTTATAGTCCTTTGGATAGATACCCAGTAATGGGATTGCTGGGTCAAATGGAATTTCTACTTCTAGGTCCCTGAGGAATCGCCACACTGTCTTCCACAATGGTTGAACTAATTTACACTCCCACCAACAGTGTAAGAGTGTTCCTATTTCTCCACATCCTCTCCAGCATCTGCTGTCTCCAGATTTTTTAATGATCGCCATTCTAACTGGCATGAGATGGTATCTCAATGTGGTTTTGATTTGCATTTCTCTAATGACCAATGACGATGAGCACTTTTTCATATGTTTGTTGGCCTCATGTATGTCTTCTTTTGTAAAGTTTCTGTTCATATCCTTTGCCCATTTTTCAATGCGCTTGTTTGTTTTTTTCCTGTAAATCTGTTTGAGTTCTTTGTAAATTCTGGATATCAACCCTTTGTCAGATGGGCAAAACTGGAAGCATTCCTTTGAAATCCGGCACTAGACAAGGATGCCTCTCTCACCACTTCTATTCAACATAGTACTGGAAGTTCTAGCCAGAGCAATCAGGCAAGAAAAAGAAATAAAGGGTATTCAAATAGGAAAGGTGGAAGCCAAATTGTCTCTATTTGCAGACGACATGATAGTATACCTAGAAGACCCCATCACCTCAGCCCAAAAGCTCCTGCAACTGATAAGCAACTTCAGCAAAGTCTCAGGATATAAAATCAATGTTCAAAAATCACAAGCATTCCTATACACCAATAACAGACTTAAAGAGAACCAAATCAAGAACGAACTGCCATTCACAATTGCTACAAAGAAAATAAAATACCTAGGAATACAACTCACTAGGAATGTAAGGGACCTCTTTAAGGAAAACTACAAACAACTGCTCAACGAAATAAGAGAGGACACAAACAGATGGAGAAACATTCCATGTTCGTGGTTAGGAAGAATCAATATCGTGAAAATGGCTATACTGCCCAAAGTAATTTACACAATCAATGCTATCCCCATCAAACTACCATTGAATTTCTTCACAGAACTGGAAAACCACCATGAATTTCATATGGAACCAAAAAGAGCCCGCATAGCCAAGTCAATTCTAAGCAAAAGAACACAGCGGGAGGCATCACGCTACCAGACTTCAAACTATACTACAAGGCTACAGTAATCAAAACAGCATGGTACTGGTACCAAAACAGAGATATAGACCAATGGAACAGAACAGAGGCATCGGAGGCAACACAACACATCTACAACCATATTATCTTTGATAAACCAGACGGTGTCATATTTGAATGTTATAAGTTTTCTTTATTGAAGTTATTGATTTAAATTCTGAGCTACACCAGGTTAAGTTCAGTGGTAAAGCCTTCTAGAAATCCTATGTCATACCTTGACATGATGCACCCAATATACTCTGAGAAGTGACACTCAAGTCAGCTATGAGAAACCCCACATTTAGTAAATAATGAGTGCTTTTGGTGTCTCTGGCATTATTGTAGTGTTAGACATATTACAGTGAATCAGACAAATGGTGAATCTGCTCTTGTGGAGGAAACCATTTTAGCAAAACTTTATATTTCCACCCAGGCTTCATGTCTCCAGTTTTATTTTAGGTAGACATGAAAGTATTTTACAAAATTATTTCTGTTTACATACCATATTTCCCTTAAAATACATTTGGGATAAATTATTATCAGTACAAACAAAATTATGTAAAAAAGTAATAATCTCTTTATATCTATGTATTCACATTAAATTAGTTGATGTATAATAAAAGCCTCTCCTGGCATCTGACTGAAAATAGAAATTCAATATTTATTTTTATTGGTGTTTTAGTCACTCTGAATGTGCACAGTTATAGACTAGGAGATAAGTCTCTATTTTCAGTCTCTGAAAATAGGAAGATGATTTAACCTAGTGGATGATATGGCACATATTTTTGCAATAACTTAAATATCTCTTATCAGAAGTTATGCAATGTATTTGTGAATCCAAGACAAGTAATTTGCCAGAAACTGATGACTTGGATTTATTAAAATATTTATTGAAATTGGTTAATATACCTATATCTTGAAGCTTACAGTTTGCCCAATCTAGTTTCTTTCTTCTTTCCTGTTTGAAATGTCATTTATTATTATTTAATTGTATACACAATAAAATAATTTTTAGTAAGTTATTGTTCTCTGATACATATTACCTGTAACCATGTGATTTCTTACTTTTAGGTACAAAAAATTTAACTTCTCTGTCCCTGTGATCTAGCCTATTATTTCTTTTGCTTCTAATATATTTTTTCTTTACAACATGTTTACATGACCTATAACATCCAAAACTTTTGCATACATTAACCTGAGACTATGAAGCCAATTAATAGAAAATTGCCTGAAATTAAAAGCAAGACCCACCATGCAAGCCTCTTATTAATCTAGGTTTCTCATGCCCTGTTGTTGTACCATTGATTTTTTTGTTCAAGTACAGGGATTTCTTAACATCTTAACTTCTTGCTGGTTAATTATACCTTATGCTTTGACCCATGAAGGTAATTTTGAATTCCAAATTCTGCCTTCTAATAACTTAGCTGTCCTTGGTGTCATATTTGAATGTTATAAGTTTTCTTTATTGAAGTTATTGATTTAAATTCTGAGCTACACCAGGTTAAGTTCAGTGGTAAAGCCTTCTAGAAATCCTATGTCATACCTTGACATGATGCACCCAATATACTCTGAGAAGTGACACTCAAGTCAGCTATGAGAAACCCCACATTTAGTAAATAATGAGTGCTTTTGGTGTCTCTGGCATTATTGTAGTGTTAGACATATTACAGTGAATCAGACAAATGGTGAATCTGCTCTTGTGGAGGAAACCATTTTAGCAAAACTTTATATTTCCACCCAGGCTTCATGTCTCCAGTTTTATTTTAGGTAGACATGAAAGTATTTTACAAAATTATTTCTGTTTACATACCATATTTCCCTTAAAATACATTTGGGATAAATTATTATCAGTACAAACAAAATTATGTAAAAAAGTAATAATCTCTTTATATCTATGTATTCACATTAAATTAGTTGATGTATAATAAAAGCCTCTCCTGGCATCTGACTGAAAATAGAAATTCAATATTTATTTTTATTGGTGTTTTAGTCACTCTGAATGTGCACAGTTATAGACTAGGAGATAAGTCTCTATTTTCAGTCTCTGAAAATAGGAAGATGATTTAACCTAGTGGATGATATGGCACATATTTTTGCAATAACTTAAATATCTCTTATCAGAAGTTATGCAATGTATTTGTGAATCCAAGACAAGTAATTTGCCAGAAACTGATGACTTGGATTTATTAAAATATTTATTGAAATTGGTTAATATACCTATATATTGAAGCTTACAGTTTGCCCAATCTAGTTTCTTTCTTCTTTCCTGTTTGAAATGTCATTTATTATTATTTAATTGTATACACAATAAAATAATTTTTTGGTCAAATTTTTGCTTGTAGATCGTTGAGGAAAGAACAAGCTTACCCTTCCACCAGCAGTATAAAAACATAAGAATTTTTTTACATGCTTCTCTGCACCCATTATTTTCTGACATTTTAATAGTCACCATTCTAATTGGCATGAGTTAGTATCTCATTGTGGTTTTAAAGTGCACTGTCCAGTAACCAGCAATGATGAGTTTTTTTTATGTGTGTGTGTTGTTAACATAAATGACTTATTTTAGAAGTGTCTGTTTATATCCTTTGCCTGCTTTATGGTGAAGTTGTTTGGGTTTTTTGTTTTCTATGTTTCTGTAATTGGATTAGGTTCCTTCTACATTCTGAAATTTAGACCTTTGTCAGACAGATAGACTGCAAAACTTTTTGTCTCATACTTTAGGCTGCCTCTGGCACACATACATCATGGAACACTATGTAGTTGTAAAAAAGAATGAGATTACAGATTTTGCAGGGACATGGATGAAGCTGAAAACTATCATTTTCATTCAAGTACCAGGAATTACAAAACAAACACTGTATGCTCCCAGTTGCAAGTGGGAGTTGAACAATGAGAATACCTGGACAACAGGGAGAGAAATATTACACAAAAGGGCATGTGGGAAGGTGTTTGTCTAAAGTAGAAAGTGCATTCAGAAAAATTTTTAATGCACACTTAAACCCTAGATGACAGGTTAACAGGTGCAGCCAACTACTGTGGCACATGTACCCTCATGTAACAAACCTGGACATTCAGCCCATGTGTTCAAGTAGCACAATAATTGAAAAGGTTAAAGGCTCTCAATTTTGGTCTTTAAAAATATATCACTAATTTCTGCCTACATAGGTAAATATTTCTGGCTACCGATAAAATTCGAAGTGGTATAATTTTATTTCTTTATTTGTTTTTAACTATCCCTGGGTTACAAATAAAATACAGAACAACTACAAAAATTAGTAAAAGTATGTTTGTTCATCTATGTGAGTAGATGTCTGTTTGTGTTTAAGAGAAATAATGTGGATCCTCACAATCCCATATATGGAAGGCCACAACAGTGTGAACAGGATGGACTAGGCCAGCAGCAAGACAAAGTCAAAGGGAACTTAAATGGCTATTGTATTAGGGTACTCTTGCCAACTACTCAGATAAGCAGAAGATAAGGCAGCATGTTCCATATATACATCCTGTGCTTTAGTGGAGCTGCACATTTGATTTTGATTTTATAAACTGCTGAGGGATCAAGAAAGGGTATAAATTTCCATACAATTCTGTCATAAAAAGGAAACAAAACCTGACAGGTGATGTAGAATTACTGAATAGCCTGAGAGAAAATGACGCTGTTGTTTTCAGAAGGGAATATCTGCAATCACTTAGCAGATAGTTGAGGGTGCCGGGCAAAGGTGAGACACACACTAGAATTCTGCATTGTCCAATCTGTGAAAATTTCTTAAAGAATGCAAATGCTCTACAACTGGAAATGAATTTCAAAGAAATAAAATAGTAAACAAGAATTAAGAAAACACTTTTCGTTTAGTTCTGTTTTGTTATTTAGCAGAAAAGGTAGAAGTAAAGTGATTGACATCCTCCATTATTTCAGTGTGTACCAAATATTTGAAGCAGTTAAAGTTCTCTGTTAATTTTTTACTAATTGTTGGTTACAAATCATTTTTTAAAATATATATTTAAATGTATATTTATAATATATATTTATATGTTTATAATATGTATATTTTTAACATGTAATATAACATATGACATATATTTATATATTTTAACATATATATATATGTATATATTAATGCATATATAACATATATTAAAATATATATATTAAAATTTACAGCCTCTCTTGCTGTACATATATATATGCATTTATATATATATATGTACAGCAAAATATAAATATATACATATGTATGTATGTGTGTATATATATATGTGTGTGTGTGTATGTGTATATATGACACACACCAACTCACTGTAAACTTTGCCTTCCTGTTACTAGTCTTCCTGATTTCTGGATGCATATTTATGTTCCTTACTAGTTAGTGTCCTACTTAGATTTTTTATGTGGACTCTTAAAATGAAAGAGAGTTAGAGAGCTCTTCATATCACCAAGTTAATATTTTAACATTGTACTTCTCAAAAAGCCCAGGTTGTCCTAGCTTCTGAGAGCAGCTGCTGTTTGCACCACAAGTAAGTGTCCTGGCTTCCTCTCATCAGCCACCAAACCCAGTTTCTGGTCATGGAGGACTTGTTCATAGGTACCTCACAAAAATTTTAGCAACGTCTCATAAGTGTGCTGTCTACCAACTGAACCCTTATCAATTTTGCTGTTTACCACCTGTGTTCACAGTGGAGCCTCTGAAATTTCTTAAGCCTCAGTAGAGCCTCTGAAATCTCTAAAGCCACTGTGACTTTCAGAAGATTTTTAGAACTATTGAGTCTGCTGCATAACAATGAAATCCAAGAAGGTCTGTTATTGAATTTCAGGATGTTCTGACAACACTGTCTAAATTGACATGCCTGTCTCCACACTCCAGTTCTGTTCTGCAAGCATGAAGAATTTACTTTGCACCAGTTTCTATGTTAGAGGTTGAGGATACACAGTGGAGAAGATTCAAATCCTGTTTATTCTCACATTCTTATTCCCATATTGCTCCAGATGCTTCAGCTTCATGAATTATTGCCTTGGCACAACAGCTTCTCCACAGTGCTTTAAAACCCATGTGCCCTGGCAGAAAAACATTCTTTATCTCCACATTTCTAATGCTCACTGGCTTTCATATTGGGCAGCACAGATGCAAAATATTTCCATAATTTCAGAAATTTCCACAGACTGAACAGTGCAGAATTCTAGTGTGTGTCTCACTTTGCTTGATAATTTTATGTATTTCCTAAATTTTCACAGCTATTTTATTCCTGGGACAATGAAATCATTTTATCCCAGGGTTTTCAATTCTGCTTTACCTTTCAAGAATTTCCTTGACAGAATTGAATAAAAATGTACAGCCTTTCTTACTTCTTCATGTGTTC
This sequence comes from Saguinus midas, assembly GCA_021498475.1. Taxonomy (NCBI): domain Eukaryota; kingdom Metazoa; phylum Chordata; class Mammalia; order Primates; family Cebidae; genus Saguinus; species Saguinus midas. The sequence goes on along the minus strand of CM038398.1, from coordinate 139,482,278 downwards.
ATAAAATGAAATTAAACTGGCAACTCTGGTAAAACATAGAATGTCTGCTGCTCATCTGTGTAATTCATAAGGGTACTGTCATGTGATTAGTCTTTGAGTTTTCCTTTCTGTCTGTCTTTCCAAAGTCTTAGCACCTGCTCTTTGCCCATCTGTACCTTTTCATATATGGGAGTGTGTGGATGCATGCTGTCTCCCTTATGCAGACACTCAACACAGGTTCACTTTCTTTTGCTTTCTCTTTTTTTTCTTTCTTCTGTCCTTCTTTTCTTCCTTTCTTTCTTCCTTCATTTCTTCTTTTCTTTCATTTTTTCTTTCTTCCTTCCTTTTTCTTTCTTTCTTCTGTCCTTTATTTCTTTGTTTATCTTTCTTTTTCTTTTCTTCTTTCTCTCTTTTTCTCAACTTTCTTTTCTTTCTTTCTTTCTTCTTTCTTTTTTCTCTCTTTCTCTCTTATTCAAACTATTTCTCTCTCTTTCTCACTTTTTCTTTTCATCTCATTCTCTATTTCTTTTCTTTTTCTCTCTTTCACTCTCACTTTCTCTGGCTTTCATTTTCTTTCTTCTTTGTTTCTCTCTGTCTGTCTTAATTTTTATCTCTTTTATCTCCTCCTCTCTCTCTTCTATTTTTCTTTCTTTCAATCTTTCTTTTTTTCTCTCACTCTCTCACTTTCTCTTTGTCACTCTGTCTTTTCTGTCTCTTCTTTCTTTCTTTCTGTCTCCATTTCTTTTCTTTTCTTTCTTTCTTTTCTTTTTATTTCTTTTTTAATTTCTTTTCTGCTACTTAAATGTTTTACTGGAGAAAGTAACAAAACGTTGTCTTGGTAAACATTAGCTCTAAAATTTAGACTGGCAAGAATTTATGGTATCATTGTTTTTTTCAGGTTACAACACTCTACCCTACTTTTTCTTCCATATGTTCTCTGGGGAGTTGTGAGTTTATTCCATTTCTTGGAGTTGTCATATCATTTCTGGTTGTCTATTTATCTGCCATTTTTTAAATCTCAGTCTGTTTCCCATCCGTTTTCTAAAACGGGGACAAGCTTCAGTAATTAAGCAGATAGTAAATATTGTTGTCTTTGTGAAACACCATATCTATGTTCCAGGTACCTAAATATGCCACTGAAGCATAATGACAAACTTAGATGGTAGCAAGAATGTAGGCAAGGTAATAGTTCCCCTTCTTAAATAGTATTTTAATCTTAGTTTATTGTGCTTGAGAGTCTTATGTATGCTTTTTTCCCACAGTCATAGCCTTTCAATTCTGAAAACTGTCATATCTGTCTTGTTTTACTTTTGAAAATGTGTTTTAATTAGAAAGTATGTACTAGATTTATTCTGATTTCAGAACCCAGGAACTCCAGGAAGAAATACAAAGAAGCATGATTATGGCACATAGGAAACAGGAGTAGAATATAAAGTGTCTTGAGGGTACCTATGACTGAAAGCCTAAATATAATCTTTTAAAGTAGTTGTGTGGAACGTTTGAAGAAGTAACATATATCTACATTAAGTGGGTAGAAACATAGCAACTGAAACAATAGATTAAGATTAATATCCTATGCAAATTTTAGTGTGCACTGTGCAGACCCAGCTGCATGACAGGTGAACAATGTTCTCATACACTGATATTCAGTGAAAGAGTGGACTAGGGGGCCAGGGCACTGAACAAAAGATTTGTAGCAGACATCCTGACAAACTGGCCCTGCCAGCATTTCTTTGGCACCCATTACATAATGAAACTTTGGGTCAACACCACTAGAGATAGAATAATCTGGTCATCTGACCACTGAGAGAGCAATTATACCTGAGAGTGATTAAAGGTTACTTTTAGGACCACATGAGTAAACAAGTTATTTAGATAAACTCTTCTCTATTAACTTCTTACTTGTTTTTCTGCTATCAATTCTGGTAAAGAGTATTAGGCTACCTTAAGCCAAACATTCTACTGAGATGATACCAACCTCCCTGCATTCAAAAATGTATGTGACTATTTTGTATAATTTTACAACTTGTTTCACCATCCTGATTAATCTCCTACATCTTCCCCATTTTTGTTTTCTGCACCAGGCTCTTTTTACTGAAGGATACATATGTGTGCAGCAAGAAGTCAGTCTGACAAGGTGGTAACTGTTCTTAATCCAGCTTTGTATCCTAGCATTAGTAAATAATATAAGACTATAATGAGTTATAATAGAAACATTTTTTTCCAATCACGAAGTGTTCTGGCACCCTAGTCTGAGGAGTGCCATTACTAAGAAACACCACTTGGTGTATGTTACTTTCTTTTAGCCAAGCAATAACATTGTTAGAAGCTGGCAAGGAGATGTTTGTTTGTAAACAGTGAAGGAAAACAAGGCAGATTTAGAAGATGTGTTCAATACAGTGTGGCAGGTACAGGTAGCAGGAAAAGTGAGAGTAAAAAGGAATAAAATTATCTGCAGTGAATGCTGGCTGAGTAATCTAAGGAAGCTGCATTGCTCAGGGATGTGGATCCTGTAGGCTCAGTTTCTTTATCTCTGGTACCAGGTTGAATTCTAGACACTCCATTGTATGGTTTGATGCATTGTGCTGCAATCCAAAGAAAACATGATGAGGTGTGAAGAAAAGCATATCCTATATCACATTTTAGCAATTTTTTGAGCCACACCATGAATTGCTGTTTGTATTTTAAAAAACTAAGATTAAATCAGGCTTGTGCTACTAGGGTTGCATGGTCCTTACTCATTCATGCCCTCTGTTGTTTTTTGACCACATATTAAAAAGTGGAATGGACACTTTATACTATAGCCACCTCATAATTTAAAAGTTAAAAGAAGATATTCAATAATATATTTGGTAGAATCTTCAGGAAGGGTGAGTGCATTAATTAAATTGAGTGTTGGTCTTAACAGACACATCTACATATCTTAGTTTTTCTAATTCTGGCATGAGTGTAACATCTGTTTATTATTATTATTATTATTATTATTATTATTTTGTAACTGATTAGTTTCTAGCATTCTAATGTAAACCACTTTTGTGGGAAACAAATTATTATTGCCCATGTGGCAATCTGGGCATTCCAGGATAATTTATTTAGCTGATTTGAAGGTAAGTGAAATTGTTTAGATAAGTGTTTCAATTTTGATTGAAAAACGATGTCACTGGGAGACTTGGACAAGCAAAGATGTCATAACTTGTAAGTAGACTTGTTCATTGTCATAAGCCGATGAAGTTGGCAGTGAGCTGTGGGCTTGAATATGTGTGTTCAATATAGAAGGAGTTCATATACCAACAATTACTGTAGTAGAAGAAAAAATGCACACATGATGTGCTCCAAAGAAGACTTCAGGAGAGCTGTTTAAAGATTTCATATTAAAAAGAGGAGTAAGAACACTTACTAACAATGTTAATGGGTTGAGTGGAAAGAGTACCAGACAAATGTCAGATCCTCAATCTCAGATCCTCAATCTCAGATCTCTGAGTGCTAGGCAAACCAGATCAAGGGAGAAAATTATGTGGTTTCCACCAAACAGCTGCTCTTCCATATTTACACAAAATGTCAGTAAACAGTGTTAAAGCATTAGGTATGGGGAAAGGATCAATTTCTGTAGGTAAGATCACAGAAGAGTGAAAGAAGAAATGCTGAAAGTTATCAGCAGAAAGAACACTGTCTCTGTGGCCTGTGTAATCAGAGAGAGTTATTTGCAAATTTTAAGGGAGAGAAAATACTGCTTTGAATTTTTTCTTACTCTAAGGAATTCTTATGGCTTCAGAGTCAAAACTCAGCAATTAATTCCATTGTGTGTACTCCATACCCATGACCTTAGTAAGTAAGTGGATATAGGAAGATGGTGTTTCAGTGTCAGTACGTGAGACAAAAACACATTCTGTAAAGCACAGTCTTGAACTCATGTGTCCTTTTAACCCTGTAAGGGAAAATAAGTAACTGAATTGAAGATCCTGGACCAATGTGATCTAGTTGCCTTTTAGAGATAGCTTCTCCTATTTTCTTGGTTTCTCTCTTTGCTGCAAAAATTATATACCCAGGGTTCTTTTAGATAGAAACAAGATTTCACAGGTTTTAAGTGGAAAAGGGGAAACTGTGGCAGAGACAATAATATCACCTAGTAATTTCTGGTAATTCTTTAAGTTATATAAGTTGCTAGTATTTAATTTAACCTTTTGAGATCTTCCTGACCAATGTCTAAGTATGCATTCAAGATATTTCCAAGGGAAGGACATCTGTACTCTTCCTGGTGCAATAAGTAAACCTTTTAGCTGTGTATTCTTCACTAAAGAATTATATAAGTTGAAAGCATTGTCTCTATTGAGGCAGCTAATAGAATATTACCCCAGAAATGAATAAACTTGAAGTGGGGAAACTTTTCTTTTACTGAAAAACAAAGCTTGATTTAGATGATGCTGAAACATTGCAGTACTGTTTAATATTCCTTGATGTAGCACTTTTCAATGAACACAACAAACTTGTTTTTCATTATTGGTAGTCGTTTTGGTAAACACAAATTTTTCTCTCTTCTGTTTCTCTAGGAAATTGTATCAAAGCAGTCTTTTAAGTCAATAACAATTATAAGCCAATTTTGAGAGATTGCCACAAAGAGAGGGAGACACTATTGAAGTGTATTTTCATAGGCTAAAAATTGTCATCAGTAGCAAGTAGGTAATTGAAAACTTTCATTTACCAGACATTTTGGGAATGGCAACTATGGTGGAGTCCTCAGGACTATTAGATTGTTTTAAATGTATGGTTTTTAATTGCTCTGTAACAAGTTCATGTGCTCTCAAAATTTTCTATCTGTTCATGGAATGCTGTTTTACTTCCATGGAATTTGGAGAGAATTATGTCAGGCCTAGGGTTGGAATAATAATAGTGGCTATTATCAGAAAGGGTTTCTTTCAAATTCTAAAATTCTACTTAAATATTAGCAGAAAACTGTAATCTGAGACATTGCTTGTATAAGCAAAACATAGCAAATTTTGTAAGAGACCACCTGCAAAGTAGAGGGCAGCAGCACTGGTCCCTGACAACCCACCAAGTTTCACTCCCATAGGTACTGCCTTTTGTATGTGCCACTGTTTGTATTTGCCACTCCCTTCTCCCACCACTGCAAGGCTGCATCCAGCTTGGGTGATTTCTATCAGCCCAGAACACCTTGAGCTTCCCTGCCACCAAGCCATTTGTTCCACCCACTGCCTACTTGACTATGCCTCTAACACCTTTTTCTTTTCTTTTTATGAGGGTTAAAAGAAATGAGCTTATGTACTCGATGGACCTGTTGATATTGCCATAACAGGAAAGCAAAAAGCTGCCTTTCTAAGTCTCCTTGCTTAGAAAAAGTTTCCATAGCTGTAGCATAATTTTTGTCTTTAGTCTTTTTTTGTTTGTTTGTTTGTTATTTATTGAAGAAGGTGGCTAAGGCAAGACCTCTGTTTTCTTTTTGTTGTTTCAGCCCAATGGGAGTGGCTACATGATTCGGGGTAATAAAGCAGGTGACAGTGCTTTCTGCTTTCTATTTTAGGCTCTTCTCTATATAATGGAATAGAAGCCACCCATACTAAAGCCCATATTGTTAAAGATGATACTGGGACAAATTGTTTTTTGCATGACATGGTTTAAGATTTCTCTCTACATGTATTTAAAGGTCTGCCTCTAGCATGCCTTCTTTTTGGGAACCTTGGATTAAAGATTACAGCTGTTTGCAATTGGCCCCTTAATTGAGCTGGCAAAACTGAGGCTCCACTAGTTTTAAGTAGCTGTTTTAACACTTTTATCTTCTGTTTCTGTTGAGTGGACAAAAAGGATATGTGGGGGACTATATCTAAATAACTCTTACTCACGTGGTCTTAAAAGTAATCTTAGAACATTTTCAGGCAGAATGAATCTCTTGGGGAGAGAGTTGACATTGTCCTACAATAAAATTCTAGCCTGAGCAATTTCCCATGAACTTGGAAATCCCAGGCAATCATTAAACATTTACCTATTACTCACTGACTGTTCAGTTTCTTTGCACTTTTCTTTTTGGACTTCTGTGCAATACTCGGTAACATTCATTATGTGGAGGTCACCTTCTGCCAGTGTTTGTCCCACAGACATGAGCTACACAATAAATAAGTAAGACACCAATACTCAGTGAAACAGCAGACTAGGGAACCTGGATGCTGACTCAAAGAGTTGTTAGCAGCCACCCTGACCAGTTGGCCCTACTTGCATATTTTCATCACACATTAAATAAAAAGGTATTTGAGTCAACATGAGCAGAGGGTAAGTAACCTGGTCACTATCTGCCCGAGAGAGCCATCCTACCTGTAAATGTTGAAATGTTGGTTGTGAAACAACATGAGTAAACAAGTTATTTATATAAACTCCTCCACATTTCCTTGTCATTAGCTTTTCTGCTATCAGTTCAAGGTATAAAAGATTAGTCTGTCTTCAGCCAAATCTTTTACTGAGATTATGCATCTCCCCCTCACCAAGTATTAAAAGACTTTAAAGTTTACACAATGTTTTCAGTGTTCTCAGGTACACCTGCACCAGAAATAAGGTCTTCCACTGACACTAAGTTTCTAAAACCATAACTGAGAAACTCCTATTTTGTGATGCTGATTCACAGGTGTAAACGTGAACAGAAGGATGACTGTAATATTATAACTTACTGACTGATTGAAGATGAAAGGAAGAATAAAACTGAAGTTTTGGTGGAGGAAAGAAGCTGTCTTGTCCAATACTACTATATTATTAGCTTCCCAAGTTGGGCCTGTTCAATGTTCTACAAAATACAGCTTACACTTAATTTTTTCTACAAAATTATACAAGTTTTAATTACATAAAATTTTAAAAAGTTTGTCTTTACTGATGTATGAGAAACCTTTATGTTTAGTATTTTATATCTTCAGTTATTTATCATCAATATTTTATTCTACTTTACATGAATATATTTTGATATATTCTCAATTATCAATAATTTTTCAGTAAGTTATTGTTCTCTGATACATATTACCTGTAACCATGTGATTTCTTACTTTTTAGGTACAAAAAATTTAACTTCTCTGTACCCTGTGATCTAGCCTATTATTTCTTTTGCTTCTAATATATAGTTTTTCTTTACAACATGTTTACATGACCTATAACATCCAAAACTTTTGCATACATTAACCTGAGACTATGAAGCCAATTAATAGAAAATTGCCTGAAATTAAAAGAAAAGTTTTGGCAGAAATTTTATATCGAATCTTGGGATTATACCAGCGCTGGTTACTTAAAGTTAAGCAGACAGCCAATGTGTACCTTGTCCTTTTACTGCTATTTTGTAGAGGCCAATATATTTTTATAGATAACTCCATTTAAAAATTATGTTTTGATGGCATGTTTATATAGACTCATGGTAGCTTAAGTAAAAATGACAACATATAATATACAACATGGCTACAACATTGCCTGTTACACTATAGTAAAAGACAGGTAATTTATTTCAAGAAAGTTTATAGCTATGGCATCTGGGTCTTCATACTCTTGGCAGATAGTGTACCTCTAATTAGCAGGCCTAGTAGGTAAAATTCTAATGCTTACAGGAAAGTTATATATTCCCAAGGCCTGTTGAGCAGCAAACTTTATTTTCTCCTGGCCCACAAGTGTTTTAACACTTACATGTTTTATTTTGGATTAGACAATGATGGCTATTCATTCTAACATACTGGCCATAAACATTAAATTGATTTGTGTTCACTAGGAAAGAATTATTGTGTTTCTAACTGGTTTCTTTCAGAAAATGCTTTGCATTTGCAGGTTGAATATATAGTAATTCGTTCAACAAAAAGGAACTCAATCTGAAAATAGCAGAAAAGAATTTGAGTTAATATTTAAGCCTATTGTTTTTTGAAATAAATTTTAGCTATATACACAATTTTAATCTCAAGTAACTTATCACAAGTCATCCTTTGTTATGTTTTCGTTACCACTTAAATAGCTAAGATGGTGATGGCTGTTGATGATAATTCAGTATGTTTTCATTTCAGTCAGTGTAATGTAGAAAACTGTAGACAGTTCTTTGTGTACTGAAGTCCTGTCTGAATCCCCTGTATGTCTAATTGCCTGTGTGCTTTGGGGCAGGCCAAAGTTAGTAAACTGTCATCTGTAGACTGGTTTTAGTATTACAGGGTTGTGAGGCAATTGGAGCACATGTTAATAAGCTGAAATCTCTAGAATGTTTTCTATATTACAGAACTGTGGAGAAAATTTAGTGATCAAACTTACATGTAGTAGGTGACACTTACTGCAGGTGGCCAGTACTATTAATTTCTACATCAGGTGGCATTTGGCTAAAACGATGAGTTTCTACATCAGCTTATTCACTCCTTCTATCAAAAGCAGTGATTTTTTTGTTGTTACATTGTTATCTTACAGATTAAAAAATAATTAGGTGCATCTTTCACATGCCATTGCCTCTTTACTTTTCTCTTTATTTTTGTGCTTGCTGTCAGAAGCTGGAATATCAGGTACTTACAATGTATTTTGTATATAAAATTTATTTTTTAACTTTGTCTTATATCAGAACTTTATTGTCATTCATACTCAAATGTGAGCTATAGTATACTAAAAAGATGAAAGCACTTCTCAACATGTTTGTATTTTTTAAGACAGTATCTTATTCTGTCACCCAGAATTCAGTGCACTGGCATAATCTAAGCTGAGGAAAACCTCTACCCGCAGTGTTCAAATAATTCTCATGTCTCTTTATTGAGTAGATAAATTTGCAGCAGAGTGTCACCTTGCAGAGAAATTTTTGTATATATATACAAAAATGGGATATGGTCTATAAAACTTTCTTTGTCTCTACTCTAAGGCAGATTATAAATTTTACTGGTGTAGTTAGTGTCTGACTGCAGATTCAGACACATGTTTAATAATGTTATGTAAACTGTTTCACTATTCTTAAAGAAAGAATGCTGCCAGCTTTAACATTTGCCACAGTGTAAAACCATTATCCAAGTGAAAATGTTTCTAATTTTATTTCAGGTTGTTAGAGTTTGTAAAAGTCCAAACTTTGGCCACAACAAAAGCATATACTGAATGAGAATGTTAAAGGGATGAGTGCTTATTTCCTAGTAGAGGAAGATAAATTGGAGCTTCTGGCAAAAATTTAATCACTCAGAGAACTATGAGAAGAAAGTGGATATGTAAGCTTTCATCTCCTAAAGCTTCTGACATTTTTTCTGATTTGCATGTTTTTGTAACTCATATAAGGTCATAATTAAAAAATATGTTTGAAGTTACAATTGGAGGATTAAATTGAGGAGATTTATAAAATTATGATTCTTGAATTGAGTTCTGGAAACCTGCCTATTTGTGGTAATAAGTCAGCTTTTGTGCTCTGCCTGCTGATTGGGTTTGGCCAGTAATTACACCAGCCTTCACACATAGTGGCCCAAGACTTGCTGCTGCACCACACAGACAAGTGAGGTCTTAGTGCCTGCAATGATTTCTTCTCAGTACTCTGCAATTTCTCTCTTTCTCCAGTGCTAAGAATTCCTTCATCTTTTGATCCAGCCATCCCAAGGAGTGTGTGCTAATACAGCAGTTCTTTTTCTGTCCAGAGTAATCCCACCATCCTTTGCAATTATTATTAATGTCAATTTTTATTAAATGAGTTTCAGATGACCTTGACTGTGGAAGCTACCTGATTTCTGCCTGAATTTCAACTGCTGCTGACAGATGCACAAATCATATTAGGTCTTGTTGTTGTCATCAACACTTAGATAGGGAGCTCCTTTTGTGCCTGGTAGAGGAGAAAAACCATTCTTTGGGGTTAACATGAAAATTTTAAAGTGCTCTTTTACTTGGAGCATGACTCCAGAAGTAAAAGAGTGTGCATTAAAATGAACTAAATTTTTTTGTTCTTAAATTTGAGAGTCAGGATTGCTCTGACATTATTTAATAGAATAAATACCATCTGGGTGTGTTAGTACAAACAAATAAAAGAAGCCTTTGAAAACAATTTACCTGTATTTGTTAAATTCAATTAGAAAACAATAAACAAACAAAACTAAGATAATAATGAGTAGAATTAGTTTTTACCTTCTTAGGTCTAGCTCAGCAATATCCTGAATTGGCTGTCTTTCCAAAAGAACCACAGAAAGCTAAATATTCTGTATCAGCTGAGCATGAGGAGTTTGAAATTCCCAGGGTAGCTCTGCCAAAACAAATGTCAGATAAAGTGAGTAGTGATCTTTGCCAAATTTTATTTTAATGCTAGTATGCTTTGTTGATATATATACTTTGCACAAGTTTCAGCAGTGTAAATTAGATTTCTTTTCTTTTAACATCAAACATTACTCCTCCAAATATCTTAATGGTAAGATACTGAGTAAATTCTCCAGAGACAATATGGGCGATGTTCATAATACTAATAAAACAGAGAGAAAAGCAAGTTGTCATTTTTTACATTACATTTATAATATTCTAGATCTTTTCAGGTTGAGCATTGTGCATGGCTGATGGCAGAGATACTAGATTGCAAACCTTCCAGTAAGGGGACAGATATTCAGGTTGAAAATTTAAAATTGCAACTGAAGCAAACCCAGACAAGTGAGAGATATTTTAACCATAAATATTACAGCATGTGTAGAGCTTCTAATGCTTCTGAAAATGTAGCAATTCTAATTTATCGAATATTCAGTAATTATTGCATTATAGAAAATACCACAAGACTATCCTCTACATAATTATCATAATCAACTTGCTTTATAATTGTAACTGGCTTGGAAGAGCATCATGTCCCAAATGGAATAGATGTGGTAGTGACATAGAAGTCCCACATTCATCTTTATTTTCTTATTTGTTATCCTAATGCTAACAACAGTTTATAGTTATATGGATTAATCTTGATAATCAGATATATATGTAAACACAAGAAGCAGCATGGTTTAGCTCTATGAACAGTATCTTGAAAATCAGGGGACTATTTTATTAGACCCAAGTTTTAATGTGAGTTGTTAGATCTTGTTACTTGCATGTTACTTTAACTTTCTTGCACCTCAATTTCTGTATTTGTAACAGGAATATTAATACCTATGAAACAATGATGAAATAGATGAAATGTGGTGACTCATCATCCTGCACTGAGGTCATAAAACAAAACATTGTCCAAATTGTTATGGGGATGATTTTATTATTGTGTCTTTGGTTTGGATGCATCTCTGTCCTTTCCTATTTTATAGGAAAGACATTGAAACCTATATGCCTTCATTTTTTTATTTCTCTTGCTTTTAATAACAAAGACAATGTGCCTGTGTTACCAGTTCCACTTTTCCTTTGTACATTTTCTGAGCCTACCTTGTTCTCATTTGCAATACTGTGGACAAAATTGTCACTTATGCCACCCTTGCAGGGCATGCTGCTTCCACTTACTACTCCACTGGCAGAACTATTGATCAGCCTTTGCAGTATTAGTCTTTTTAAAAATAGAAGAGAGTACTAATGACAAACTTGCACACTAAACATTTTCTGGAGCCATGATAGTAATAAGCACAAATCTAGATAAAGCTTCATATGTGTTTTGCAACATGGTACAATTACAGAATACATTATACACAAGTCTCAGATACAAAAAGCTCTGGGAAGCACAAATTTATTGATTACTTACTTGGTGGCAAAATCTAACCAGACTTTACCTCAGCTGGTTGAAAAATTTGACCTGAACTGATGTAGACACATTTATGATCTTTCTTTATTCAAGCATGAATATTAATACAGTTGACTGCAAAATAGTTAATGCATTTCACAACAGGAAGGTGTTTAGAACTATTGCAAAATCTACAGCCTATGCCTTGAGTTTTAGACGAGAACGTGAACAACCTGCAATTACAACAACACAGTGATAAGAAAGATTTCACTGCTCCCATTTTATAAATGGGAGACTAAAGCCTACTGAGACTGGGTGAGACAGTTACCAGATGGATTACTCAGATTACTTAACACACCTGCTAATTCAAGTCTTCCTTGAATTACTGTAACATATAAATATGCCCATGGCTCCTGCTTAATTCACGTCTAAAGCAAGAGAGGCAACTTAATACCTCCCTTCACTGAGATGACCAATTTTTCAATTCGATGATGATACCCATGACTTCAGTTCTAAAATTTAATTCAGTAGTATATAGGCTGTACTTGAAGAACTGAGATTATATTAGTGCATCTTTAAATACGGTAAAGAGAGACAAAGAAATAAGTGATATATCTGCTCACAATAAAAATCCTTTAGGGAAATACATGAAAATTATTCAGTGGGAGAAACAACAGGTATTCAGAAATAATGCCCCAATTCCCATGGGCAGAGAAATCTGTGTGTTTGGAACACCCAAGGATTCAGTGGTTTCTCATATTTTATTGGAAGGAAAATCACTATTCTCTATTGGAGACAAAAACGCAAAAACCATAAACAGTTCAAAATTTCAGGTGGAACCTTGAGTATTTTAAATATATGACATTTATGACAAAAGAAATAATAACTCTTTGCTTATGGTCAAATCTTTAAGATGTTTTGATTTGTCAAATCTTACAAATGTTGGGATGGCTCAGTGTTTAAGACAAGAAAAAATATCATAATATAATAATTACATTATTACTGATATTAATATTTTGTATGAGTCTGAAGTTTTATTGTGGCAAATGAATACCCTCTAGTTTATTTATATGTGTCTGCTAAATTTTGTGTCATAAGTAATTGATTTTAGTGTTTTCAATAACCCATATGTTTCAAAAGTGGTTTTTAGAAAAAAATATTTATAAAATTAGTATATACCTCATTTCAAAATTCTTCTTTTCCCCAGGGTATTCAAAGTTCAGAATTAGTGATCTAAGAAGGCTGTCTAGTGGATATGTTTCAATCTTGTGACAAAGTCAAAAGGTACCTGGTTTTCTCACACACTGGGTATCGTACACAATCTGTTAATTGCTCATTTTGTCACTCAAGAGAAACAATTTAAAAATTTAGTTTACCTGTAGAAGTTATTGATTCAGTCAGAATTACTGGCTTATGAAAACAATAAATAGGGTTATTGCACATGTGGAATTCATCCTAGTAGAACTTATAATCTAAGACAGAAACTTCCCAGGGAAGAAATTGAGAACATTATAAAAATATAAAAACAACTTCACAAATCTTTAAATATTTACATTTAATACTTTGTCTATCTCTGAATAAGGCAAGAAACTTTTCTCTTGAAAAACCAGATGACTCTTGATAAACATATTTGCTGCCCAGCTTCTAACTCACTTATGATAAGAAATTAGCTAACACTTACTCCTTTGTAAATGTTTCTCTGTCATCAGAAGAAACTCTCAATAAAAATCTGTATGTACTCCACCATTATTTTTGTCCATTATTGTATTTGGTACTATAGTGTTTAAATAAAAAATATTCCAGGCAAGTGAAATCTTTCCCAATCATACAATTTCTCATTCATGTCACTAAATGTAGCTGGGTTTTGTTTAACCTCCTAATTTTTGCTTTAGAAATTTAAATGTGTACAACCCACCTAATTCATCAAATCCAGGCTTACATTTTGGAAGACAAAGCTGTATTTTTCTTCTCTCCAGAGCTGGGTTGTCATCTGAAAAGCAGGAGATTTTTTTAGCACACTTTGGCTTTCTCCCCAAACATAAAAACACATATTTTTCTAGGTATTAAAAACAGTATGATATAGGCTGTACTTGAAGAACTGAGATTACATTAGTGCATCTTTAAATACGGTAAAGAGAGACAAAGAAATAAGTGATATATCTGCTCACAATAAAAATCCTTTAGGGAAATACATGAAAATTATTCAGTGGGAGAAAAAAACAGGTATTCAGAAATAATGCCCCAATTCCCATGGGCAGAGAAATCTGTGTGTTTGGAACACCCAAGGATTCAGTGGTTTCTCATATTTTATTGGAAGGAAAATCACTATTCTCTATTGGAGACAAAAACACAAAAACCATAAACAGTTCAAAATTTCAGGTGGAACCTTGAGTATTTTAAATATATGACATTTATGACAAAAGAAATAATAACTCTTTGCTTATGGTCAAATCTTTAAGATGTTTTGATTTGTCAAATCTTACAAATGTTGGGATGGCTCAGTGTTTAAGACAAGAAAAAATATCATAATATAATTACATTATTACTGATATTAATATTTTGTATGAGTCTGAAGTTTTATTGTGGCAAATGAATACCCTCTAGTTTATTTATATGTGTCTGCTAAATTTTGTGTTATAAGTAATTGATTTTAGTGTTTTCAATAACCCATATGTTTCAAAAGTGGTTTTTAGAGAAAAATATTTATAAAATTAGTATATACCTCATTTCAAAATTCTTCTTTTCCCCAGGGTATTCAAAGTTCAGAATTAATGATCTAAGAAGGCTGTCTAGTGGATATGTTTCAATCCGGTGACAAAGTCAAAAGGTACCTGGTTTTCTCACACACTGGGTATCGTACACAATCTGTTAATTGCTCATTTTGTCACTCAAGAGAAACAATTTAAAAATTTAGTTTACCTGTAGAAGTTATTGATTCAGTTAGAATTACTGGCTTATGAAAACAATAAATAGGGTTATTGCACGTGTGGAATTCATCCTAGTAGAACTTATAATCTAAGACAGAAACTTCCCAGGGAAGAAATTGAGAACATTATAAAAATATAAAAACAACTTCACAAATCTTTAAATATTTACATTTAATACTTTGTCTATCTCTGAATAAGGCAAGAAACTTTTCTCTTGAAAAACCAGATGACTCTTGATAAACATATTTGCTGCCCAGCTTCTAACTCACTTATGATAAGAAATTAGCTAACACTTACTCCTTTGTAAATGTTTCTCTGTCATCAGAAGAAACTCTCAATAAAAATCTGCATGTACTCCGCCATGATTTTTGTCCATTATTATATTTGGTACTATACTGTTTAAAGAAAAAATAATCCAGGCAAGTGAAATCCTTCCCAATCATACAATTTCTCATTCATGTCACTAAATGTAGCTGGGTTTTGTTTAACCTCCTAATTTTTGCTTTAGAAATTTAAATGTGTACAACCCACCTAATTCATCAAATCCAGGCTTACATTTTGGAAGACAAAGCTGTATTTTTCTTCTCTCGAGAGCTGGGTTGTCATCTGAAAATCAGGAGATTTTTTTTAGCACACTTTGGCTTTCTCCCCAAACATAAAAACACATATTTTCTTTTTTTTTTTTTTTTTTTTTTTTTTTTTTTTTTTTTTTTTTTTTTTTTTTTTTTTTTTTTTTTTTTTTATATTTTTATTGCATTATAGGTTTGGGGTACATGTGCAGAACGAGCAAGATAGTTGCATAGGTACACACATGGCAGTGTGCTTTGCTGCTTTCTTCCCCTCACCCACACTTGGTATTCATCCCCAGGCTATCCCCCCCAGCCCCCCGCTCTTCCTCCCCCATGCCAACAACAGTCCCCAGTGTATAGTAGACCGCCTCTCTGTGTCCATGTGTTCTTATTTTTCTCACCCACCTATGAGTGAGTATATGCGGTATTTCTTTTTCTGTTCTTGTGTCAGTTTGCTGAGAATGATGTTCTCCAGATTCATCCATGTCCCTACAAAGGACACAAACTCATCATTTTGATTGCTGCATAATATTCCATGGTGTATATGTGCCACATTTTCCCATTCCATTAAAACTAGTTTGTTGTTGTCACTGTATTCTTTTTAAGTAGATGGACCTAAATTTTGTGGCAGAAACACTGGAGAGAATGGAGAGGCTGCTTATGATCTTGTATATACACTATTTATCATTTTCTGTTGACTCACATCACTTAGATAATGACCCAACATGCCAATCAAACAAAAGATACAAAGAAGTGGACAAATAGTACCATAATTGATCTGCTGACAGTTATTTTGCCATGAGTGAAAGAAGGATGGTGATCCCGAGTCAGCACCTAATTTATAAATGGTGATCCGTCAATATTTACAAAGGCTATGCATCACAGAGAAAGGTCAGAGGCATGGAATCCAAATGGAGAATTATCTTGACAGATAAGCAGTTCAAACACATTTCAAAATAAAATTCTAAATAACATATTTAGCTCTGAGACTCCAGAGGTAACTGTTTTAACTCCTATTTTAAAATTCCTGAATACATGTTTCAAGAGACTTTTGTATCTTCAGCTTGCAAAATAATCAAGTAGATGTGGGCCCATATTGTTTCTACCTTGCCTAAGTTTAAACCCTGTTAATCTCATAGGTAGATGGCTTTTATGTGTTGCAACCCTAATCAGAAAATAATTCTTACTTTATATGGAGAACTACATAAGTACTGGTGGCCCTTTTTTTTTCAATACAGCAGATTATAATGTTTTCTAAAATTGCTGAGAAGATTTTTACCAGAAATATAGCAATTAACACTCATAGACTTCATTTCCATGTCAATATGACTTCTTGATTATGCACATCATTCAAAATGACATCACACTGAGGACAAAATAAGATAAAAATTATGTGGTGGAAAGGCAACTGAATGAATCTTAAATTTTATTTTATTACTCTTAGTACATCTACAAGTATTTCCACATAAAATCACCATGCACATGTTTTGACTGTTATCTACAAATGTTTGTTGTAACACTTAAATAGAACTACAGAATGCCTTTGGGACTTATTAAAATTTAGATACACTCATATGCCATGAGAAATTATACATAGCAAAATTTATGTTCTTTATATGAAAAATTAAACTACTTATACAAAACTTTCAGAAATCTCTGGTAATCACTGTCAGAATTAGAAGAATAAAAGTAGCCTTCACACACTTTCTCTACTAAAGCACTGGACTCTGATGGCACCACCACTGCTGGAAAAAAATAGTTAAATCTCTCATGCAACAGGAAATCCATGCATTAAACTGTTTTGGGACAACCATTCTACACTTCTCTGTTTTAAAAATATATATTAAATAAGCATTGTTAGAAAGAAGTTAAAAATCAATTGATATGTGATGCCTGATTTTCAAATTTAATAGCATCCTGATAAAGGCATATTTTCTTCCTTGTATTTAAACACGGTTTTACACATATATGTTGTAAAATCCAGGAAACAACCAAGTGACCATTGAACCCTTAACATGAATATACATATTAACCCTGTAGTAAGCAGCTCATTTGAAAATCACTAAGGTATTCAACACTTATGTAGATTATTTCTTAGAGAAGAAAAAAGAGTTTACCATTACTAATACCAAATATCTATAGTCACTTAATGTCTGCAACACAACAATAGAGGAGGAAGCTTTCTTTTAAGAGTGACTTAAACTTGAGAATTTTTTTTTTTTAAGGTATTCAGTCTAAGGCATTTTGTTACAGAAGCAGGACATATTGAGGTAGCATCTTCTTTGTGGAATCTTGGTCAATATACTTAATGAATAAACTTCAAATATTTTTTAATATACCTCTCCTCATCTATAATTGAGTTTGGTTTTTACCTTTTAAAATTAAGTTTTACAAGGCAGAACTGGGAATACACTCCACTGTGGTGTTTTTTAATATAATTTTATTTGAAACTCTAGTGTAAAAAACAAAAAGAATCTAGTCAAGTGAATTTCTTATGCCATCATAAAATTTCTCATTCATTCCATTAAAACTAGTTTGTTGTTGTCACTGTATTCTTTTTAAGTAGATGGACCTAAATTTTGTGGCAGAAACACTGGAGAGAATGGAGAGGCTGCTTATGATCTTGTATATACACTATTTATCATTTTCTGTTGACTCACATCACTTAGATAATGACCCAACATGCCACTCAAACAAAAGATACAAAGAAGTGGACAAATAGCACCATAATTGATCTGCTGACAGTTATTTTGCCATGAGTGAAAGAAGGATGGTGATCCCGAGTCAGCACCTAATTTATAAATGGTGATCCGTCAATATTTACAAAGGCTATGCATCACAGAGAAAGCTCAGAGGCATGGAATCCAAATGGAGAATTATCTTGACAGATAAGCAGTTCAAACACATTTCAAAATAAAATTCTAAATAACATATTTAGCTCTGAGACTCCAGAGGTAACTGTTTTAACTCCTATTTTAAAATTCCTGAATACATGTTTCAAGAGACTTTTGTATCTTCAGCTTGCAAAATAATCAAGTAGATGTGGGCCCATATTGTTTCTACCTTGCCTAAGTTTAAACCCTGTTAATCTCATAGGTAGATGGCTTTTATGTGTTGCAACCCTAATCAGAAAATAATTCTTACTTTATATGGAGAACTACATAAGTACTGGTGGCCCTTTTTTTCAATACAGCAGATTATAATGTTTTCTAAAATTGCTGAGAAGATTTTTACCAGAAATATAGCAATTAACACTCATAGACTTCATTTCCATGTCAATATGACTTCTTGATTATGCACATCATTCAAAATGACATCACACTGAGGACAAAATAAGATAAAAATTATGTGTGGTGGAAAGGCAACTGAATGAATCTTAAATTTTATTTTATTACTCTTAGTACATCTACAAGTATTTCCACATAAAATCACCATGCACATGTTTTGACTGTTATCTACAAATGTTTGTTGTAACACTTAAATAGAACTACAGAATGCCTTTGGGACTTATTAAAATTTAGATACACTCATATGCCATGAGAAATTATACATAGCAAAATTTATGTTCTTTATATGAAAAATTAAACTACTTATACAAAACTTTCAGAAATCTCTGGTAATCACTGTCAGAATTAGAAGAATAAAAGTAGCCTTCACACACTTTCTCTACTAAAGCACTGGACTCTGATGGCACCACCACTGCTGGAAAAAAAATAGTTAAATCTCTCATGCAACAGGAAATCCATGCATTAAACTGTTTTGGGACAACCATTCTACACTTCTCTGTTTTAAAAATATATATTAAATAAGCATTGTTAGAAAGAAGTTAAAAATCAATTGATATGTGATGCCTGATTTTCAAATTTAATAGCATCCTGATAAAGGCATATTTTCTTCCTTGTATTTAAACACGGTTTTACACATATATGTTGTAAAATCCAGGAAACAACCAAGTGACCACTGAACCCTTAACATGAATATACATATTAACCGTGTAGTAAGCAGCTAATTTGAAAATCACTAAGGTATTCAACACTTATGTAGATTATTTCTTAGAGAAGAAAAAAGAGTTTACCATTACTAATACCAAATATCTATAGTCACTTAATGTCTTCAACAAAACAATAGAGGAGGAAGCTTTCTTTTAAGAGTGACTTAAATTTGAGAATTTTTTTTTTTTTTTTTTAAGCTATTCAGTCTAAGGCATTTTGTTACAGAAGCAGGACATATTGAGGTAGCATCTTCTTTGTGGAATCTTGGTCAATATACTTAATGAATAAACTTCAAATATTTTTTAATATACCTCTCCTCATCTATAATTGAGTTTGGTTTTTACCTTTTAAAATTAAGTTTTACAAGGCAGAACTGGGAATACACTCCACTGTGGTGTTTTTTTTAATATAATTTTATTTGAAACTCTAGTGTAAAAAACAAAAAGAATCTAGTCAAGTGAATTTCTTATGCCATCATAAAATTTCTCATTCATTCCATTAAAACTAGTTTGTTGTTGTCACTGTATTCTTTTTAAGTAGATGGACCTAAATTTTGTGGCAGAAACACTGGAGAGAATGGAGAGGCTGCTTATGATCTTGTATATACACTATTTATCATTTTCTCTGTTGACTCACATCACTTAGATAATGACCCAACATGCCACTCAAACAAAAGATACAAAGAAGTGGACAAATAGTACCATAATTGATCTGCTGACAGTTATTTTGCCATGAGTGAAAGAAGGATGGTGATCCCGAGTCAGCACCTAATTTATAAATGGTGATCCGTCAATATTTACAAAGGCTATGCATCACAGAGAAAGGTCAGAGGCAGAGAATCCAAATGGAGAATTATCTTGACAGATAAGCAGTACAAACACATTTCTTTTTTTTTTTTTTTTTTTTTTTTTTTTACTGATGTTTCTCAACTTTTTATTTTTCTTATTTTTTTTCTTCTTTAATTTTTATTGCATTATAGGTTTGGGGGTACATGTGCAGAACGGGCAAGATAGTTGCATAGGTACACACATGGCAGTGTGCTTTGCTGCTTTCCTCCCCCTCACCCACACTTGGCATTCATCCCCAGGCTATCCCCAGCCCCCACTGTCCCTCCCCATTCCCCCAACAGTCCCCAGTGTATAGTAGACCCCTCTCTGTGTCCATGTGTTCTCATTTTTCTCACCCACCTATGAGTGAGTATATGCGGTATTTCTTTTTCTGTTCTTGTGTCAGTTTGCTGAGAATGATGTTCTCCAGATTCATCCATGTCCCTACAAAGGACACAAACTCATCATTTTGATTGCTGCATAATATTCCATGGTGTATATGTGCCACATTTTCCCAGTCCAGTCTATCATCGTTGGGCATTTGGGTTGGTTCCAGGTCTTTGCTATTGTAAACAGTGCTGCAATGAACATTCGTGTGCATGTGTCCTTATAGTAGAACGATTTATAGTCCTTTGGATAGATACCCAGTAATGGGATTGCTGGGTCAAATGAAATTTCTATTTCTAGGTCCCTGAGGAATCGCCACACTGTCTTCCACAATGGTTGAACTAATTTACACTCCCACCAACAGTGTAAGAGTGTTCCTATTTCTCCACATCCTCTCCAGCATCTGCTGTCTCCAGATTTTTTAATGATCGCCATTCTAACTGGCGTGAGATGGTATCTCAATGTGGTTTTGATTTGCATCTCTCTAATGACCAATGACGATGAGCACTTTTTCATATGTTTGTTGGCCTCATGTATGTCTTCTTTTGTAAAGTTTCTGTTCATATCCTTTGCCCATTTTTGAATGGGCTTGTTTGTTTTTTCCTGTAAATCTGTTTGAGTTCTTTGTAAATTCTGGATATCAACCCTTTGTCAGATGTGTAAACTGCAAAGATTTTTCCCATTCTGATGGTTGCTGATTCACTCTAGTGACTGTTTCTTTTGCCGTGCAGAAGCTGTGGAGTTTGATTAGGTCCCATTTGTCTATTTTGGCTTTTGTTGCCAATGCTTTTGGTGTTTTGTTCATGAAGTCCTTGCCTACTCCTATGTCCTGAATGGCTGTGCCTAGATTTTCTTCTAGGGTTTTTATGGTGTCAGGTCTTACGTTTAAGTCTTTAATCAATCTGGAGTTAATTTTAGTGTAAGGTGTCAGGAAGGGGTCCAGTTTCTGCTTTCTGCACATGGCTAGCCAGTTTTCCCAACACCATTTATAAAATAGGGAATCCTTTCCCCATTGCCTGTTTTTGTCTGGTTTATCAAAGATAATATGGTTGTAGATGTGTTGTGTTGCCTCCGATGCCTCTGCTCTATTCCATTGGTCTATATCTCTGTTTTGGTACCAGTACCATGCTGTTTTGATTACTGTAGTCTTGTAGTATAGTTTGAAGTCTGGTAGCGTGATGCCTCTCGCTGTGTTCCTTTTGCTTAGAATTGACTTGGCTATGCGGGCTCTTTTTTGGTTCCATATGAAATTCATGGTGGTTTTTTCCAGTTCTGTGAAGAAATTCAATGGTAGTTCGGTGGGGATAGCATTGATTGTGTAAATTACTTTGGGCAGTATAGCCATTTTCACGATATTGATTCTTCCTAACCACGAACAAGGAATGTTTCTCCATCTGCTTGTGTCCTCTCTTATTTCGTTGAGCAGTTGTTTGTAGTTTTCCGTAAAAAGGTCCCTTACATTCCTAGTGAGTTGTATTCCTAGGTATTTTATTTTCTTTGTAGCAATTGGGAATGGCAGTTCATTCTTGATTTGGTTCTCTTTAAGTCTGTTATTGGTGTATAGGAATGCTTGTGATTTTTGAACATTGATTTTATATCCTGAGACTTTGCTGAAGTTGCTTATCAGTTGCAGGAGCTTTTGGGCTGAGGTAATGGGGTCTTCTAGGTATACTCTCATGTCGTCTGCAAATAGAGACAATTTGGCTTCCACCTTTCCTATTTGAATACCCTTTATTCCTTTTTCTTGCCTGATTGCTCTGGCTAGAACTTCCAGTACTATGTTGAATAGAAGTGGTGAGAGAGGGCATCCTTGTCTAGTGCCAGATTTCAAAGGGAATGCTTCCAGTTTTTGCCCATTAAGTATGATATTGGCTGTTGGTTTGTCATAAATAGCTATTATTACTTTGAGATATGTTCCATCAATACCAAGTTTATTGAGGGTTTTTAGCATAAAGGGCTGTTGAATTTTGTCAAATGCCTTCTCTGCATAAATTGAGATAATCATGTGATTTTTGTTTTTGCTTCTGTTTATGTGGTGAATTACATTTATAGACTTGCGTTTGTTGAACCAGCCTTGCATCCCGGATGAATCCTACTTGATCATGATGGATAAGTTTTTAATGTGCTGTTGCAATCGGTTTGCCAGTATTTTATTGAAGATTTTGCATCTATGTTCATCATGGATATTGGCCTGAAGTTTTCTTTTCTTGTTGAGTCTCTGCCAGGTTTTGGTATCAGGATGATGTTGGTCTCAAAATGATTTGGGAAGGGTTCCTCTTTTGGATTATTTGGAATAGTTTCAGAAGGAATGGTACCAGATCCTCTTTGTGTGTCTGGTAGAATTCAGCTGTGAACCCATCTGGACATGGGCTTTTTGTGTGGTAGGCTCTTAATTGCTGCCTCAACTTCAGACGTTGTTATTGGTCTATTCATAGTTTTGGCTTCATCCTGGATTAGGTTTGGGAGGACACAGGCGTCCAGGAATTTATCCATTTCTTCCTGATTTACTAGTTTATGTGCATAGAGTTGTTTGTAGTTTTCCTTAAAGGGTCCCTTACATTCCTAGTGAGTTGTATTCCTAGGTATTTTATTTTCTTTGTAGCAATTGTGAATGGCAGTTCGTTCTTGATTTGGTTCTCTTTAAGTCTGTTATTGGTGTATAGGAATGCTTGTGATTTTTGAACATTGATTTTATATCCTGAGACTTTGCTGAAGTTGCTTATCAGTTGCAGGAGCTTTTGGGCTGAGGTGATGGGGTCTTCTAGGTATACTATCATGTCGTCTGCAAATAGAGACAATTTGGCTTCCACCTTTCCTATTTGAATACCCTTTATTTCTTTTTCTTGCCTGATTGCTCTGGCTAGAACTTCCAGTACTATGTTGAATAGAAGTGGTGAGAGGGCATCCTTGTCTAGTGCCGGATTTCAAAGGGAATGCTTCCAGTTTTGCCCATTAAGTATGATATTGGCTGTTGGTTTGTCATAAATAGCTTTTATTACTTTGAGATATGTTCCATCAATACCAAGTTTATTGAGGGTTTTAGCATAAAGGGCTGTTGAATTTTGTCAAATGCCTTCTCTGCATCAATTGAGATAATCATGTGATTTTTGTTTTGCTTCTGTTTATGTGGTGAATTACATTTATAGACTTGCGTATGTTGAACCAGCCTTGCATCCCAGGATGAATCCTACTTGATCATGATGGATAAGTTTTTAATGTGCTGTTGCAATCGGTTTGCCAGTATTTTATTGAAGATTTTGCATCTATGTTCATCATGGATATTGGCCTGAAGTTTTCTTTTCTTGTTGAGTCTCTGCCAGGTTTTGGTATCAGGATGATGTTGGTCTCATAAAATGATTTGGGAAGGGTTCCCTCTTTTGGATTATTTGGAATAGTTTCAGAAGGAATGGTACCAGATCCTCTTTGTGTGTCTGGTAGAATTCAGCTGTGAACCCATCTGGACCTGGGCTTTTTGTGTGGTAGGCTCTTAATTGCTGCCTCAACTTCAGACCTTGTTATTGGTCTATTCATAGTTTTGGCTTCCTCCTGGTTTAGGCTTGGGAGGACACAGGCGTCAGGAATTTATCCATTTCTTCCTGATTTACTAGTTTATGTGCATAGAGTTGTTTGTAGTATTCTCTGATGATGGTTTGAATTTCTGTGGAATCTGTGGTGATTTCCCTTTATCGTTTTTATTGCATCTATTTGGTTGTTCTCTCTCTTCTTTTTATCAGTCTGGCTAGTGGTCTGTCTATTTTGTTGATCTTTTGAAAAACCAGCTCTTAGATTTATTGATTTTTGAAGGGTTTTTCTTGTCTCTATCTCCTTCAGTTCTGCTCTGATCTTAGTTATTTCTTGTCTTGGCTAGGTTTTGAGCTTTTTGATCTTGCTCCTCTAGCTCTTTCAATTTTGACGATAGGGTGTCAATTTTGGATCTCTCCACTCTTCTCATGTGGGCACTTATTGCTATATATTTTCCTCTACAGACTGCTTTAAATGTGTCCCAGAGATTCTGGTACGTTGTGTCTTCATTCTCGTTGGTTTCAAAGAACTTCTTTATTTCTGCCTTCATTTCATTGTTTATCCAATCAACATTCAAGAGCCAGTTGTTCAGTTTCCATGAAGCTGTGCGGTTCTGAGTTATTTTCTGAATTCTGAGTTCCAACTTGATTGCACTATGGTCTGAGAGACTGTTTGTTATGATTTCCGTTGTTTTGCATTTGCTGAGGTGCTTTACTTCCAATTATGTGGTCAATTTTGGAGTAGGTGTGATGTGGTGCTGAGAAGAATGTATATTCTGTGGATTTGGGGTGGAGAGTTCTGTAAATGTCTATCAGGTTTGCTTGTTCCAGGTCTGAGTTCAAGTCCTGGATATCCTTGTTAATTTTCTGTCTGGTTGATCTGTCTGCTATTGACAGTGGAGTGTTAAAGTCTCCCACTATTATTGTGTGGGAGTCTAAGTCCTTTGTAAGTCATTAAGAACTTGCCTTATATATCTGGGTGCTCCTACATTGGGTCCATATATATTTAGAATCGTTATCTCTTCTTGTTGTATCGATCCTTTTACCATTATGTAATGACCTTCTTTGTCCTTTTGATCTTTGTTACTTTAAAGTCTATTTTATCAGAGATGAGAATTGCAACTCCTGCTTTTTTGCTCTCCATTTGCTTGGTAAATCTTCCTCCATCCCTTTATTTTGAGCCTTTGTGTATCTTTGCATGTGAGGTGGGTTTCCTGGATACAGCACACCGATGGGTTTTGGTTTTTTATCCAATTTGCCAGTCTGTGTCTTTCGATTGGTGCATTTAGCCCATTTACATTCAGGGTTAATATTGTTATGTGTGAATTTGATACTGCCATTTTGATGCTAGCTGGCTGTTTTGCCCGTTGGTTCATGTACATTCTTCATTTTGTTGATGCTCTTTAGCATTTGGTATGCTTTTAGGATGGCTGGAAGTGGTTGTTTCTTACTATGTGTAGTGCCTCTTTCAGGAGCTCTTGTAAAGCAGGCCTAGTGGTGACAAAATCTCTGAGTACTTGCTTGTTCGTGAAGGATTTTATTTTTCCTTCACTTATGAAGCTCAGTTTGGCTGGATATGAAATTCTGGGTTGAAAGCTCTTTTCTTTAAGGATGTTGAATATTGGCCCCCACTCTCTTCTGGCTTGTAGAGTCTCTGCCGAGAGATCTGCTGTGAGTCTGATGGGCTTCCCTTTGTGGGTGACCTGACCTTTCTCTCTGGCTGCCCTTAGTATTTTCTCCTTCGTTTCAACCCTAGTGAATCTGACGATTATGTGCCTTATGTTTGCTCTTCTTGCAGAGTATCTTTGTGGTGTTCTCTGTATTTCCTGGACTTAAGTATTGACCTGTCTTGCTAGGTTGGGGAAATTTTCCTGGATAATATCCTGAAGAGTGTTTTCCAGCTTGGATTCATTCTCTTCGTCACATTCTGGTACACCTATCAAACGTAGGTTGGGTCTCTTCACATAGTCCCACATTTCTTGGAGATTTTGTTCATTCCTTTTGTGCTTTTTCTTTAATCTTGGTTTCTCGTTTTATTTCATTGAGTTGATCTTCAACTTCTGATATTCTTTCTTCTGCTTGGTCAATTCGGCTGTTGAAACTTGTGCATGCTTCGCGAAGTTCTCGTGTTGTGTTTTTCAGCTCCTTCAATTCATTCATATTCCTCTCTAAGTTGTCCATTCTCATTATCAATTCCTCGAATCTTTTTCAAATCTTTTTCTAGGTTCTTAGTTTCTTTGCACTGGTTTAGAACATGTTCCTTTAGCTCACTGAATTTTCTCATTATCCACTTTCTGAAGTCTGATTCCGTCATTTCGTCACATTCATTCTCCGTCCAGCTTTGTTCCCTTGCTGGTGAGGAGTTTTGGTCTTTTTGGAGGTGAGGTGTTTTGGTTTGGGTGTTTTCCTCCTTTTTGCGCTGGTTTCTTCCCATCTTTATGGATTTATCCGCCTGTCGTCTTAGTATTGGCTGATTTTTCAATTGGGTCTCTGTGTGGACACTGAGATTGTTGATGATGAAGTATTTCTGTTACTTAGTTTTCCTCTAATGATCTATCCTCTCTGCTGTATGAGTGCTGAGGTCCACTCCAGGCCCTGCTTGTCTGGGGTATACCTGCAGCAGCTGCAGAACAATGAGGATGATACCAGTTTCTTCTTCTGCTGCCCTTGTTCCAGAATGATGCCAGCCAAATGTCAGTCTGATTAGTCCTTTTCTGGGGTGACTCCTTGGATATACAGGGGTCAGGGAGCTGCTTGAGGAGACAGTCTGTGCTTTATAGGAGCTCCAGTGCTGAGCTGTGAGCTCCGTTGTTCATTCAGGGTTGTTGGGAGGTTGTTTATGTCTGCTGCAATAGAACTCATAAAACACCACTCTTTTTTTTTCACCCTTAGATGCTCTGTCTCAGGAGTTGGGGCTTTCTTTATGAGTATCTGTTGCACTGTCCTGCCCACTAGATGGCAGTCTATTCACTATTTGCCTGCCGGGGCTCTGACCTGCTGGCGCTGGTCCCCACTTTGCTGCTGGGCTCCCTTCTGCTGTGGAGCACGGAGTCTCTCTGTTATGGCAGGTTGCCTCAGCAACGGCAGGCAGTCCTGGGCGGTACTTAAGTGCGGGTGCACTTCGTCATCAATGGTGGATGTCCCTCCTGACTGGGCTGCACCGTCCTAGATGCCGGCAACAAAACTCTCAGCCCCAAGCGCCTCCAGTCGCCGCCCTGCTTGTCTGGTGGCGTGGGACCGCCGAGCCCGATCACCCAGCTCCCTGCCTCAGAGTCCGTCCTCTCTCTCTCTCTCTTCCTCTCCCCAAGCTGAAAGGTCGACTCTCTCACTGGCGCCCCAGGAGCCTGCCGATAGGGCACTGGGATCCGTCGATCTCCCGTGCCGCTGCCCACTACCCGGCTCAGATCACGCTTCCCAGGAAACTCCTGGTCTGGCTCATTGTCCAAGTCCCGTTCAATCAGATGGACATGCCAATCTGCCCTTCAAATCTCAGATTGCCGGTTTAACAGGGCACCCAGACCAGTGAGTTCCGCGCGGGTCCGCCGGCGCGCGCGGCGGCGAGCGGTGGCTGCGTTGGCGGCTGCTAGCGTTTGGTGTCTCCCACACCTGAAACCTTCAACGCTCTGTGGGCATAACAGGAACATCTGAGGATGCGGCTAGGACTCACCCTCTGCGCCTTCACCGAGAGCTGCAATCCTGAGTCACCTCTCTGACGCCATCTTGCCTCCCTCCACAAACACATTTCAAAATAAAATTCTAAATAACATATTTAGCTCCAAGACTCCAGAGGTAACTGTTTTAACTCCTATTTTAAAATTCCTGAATACATGTTTCAAGAGACTTTTGTATCTTCAGCTTGCAAAATAATCAAGTAGATGTGGGCCCATATTGTTTCTATCTTGCCTATGTTTAAACCCTGTTAATCTCATAGGTAAATGGTTTTTATGTGTTGCAACCCTAATCAGAAAATAATTCTTACTTTATATGGAGAACTACATAAGTACTGGTGACCCTTTTTTTTTTTTCAGTACAGCAGACTATAATGTTTTCTAAAATTGCTGAGAAGATTTTACCAGAAATATAGCAATTAACACTCATAGACT
>CM038398.1:139424402-139454238 GCA_021498475.1 Saguinus midas | reverse complement strand
TTGCCAAATTTTATTTTAATACTAGTATGCTTTGTTGATATATATACTTTGCACAAGTTTCAGCAGTGTAAATTAGATTTCTTTTCTTTTAACATCAAACATTACTCCTCCAAATATCTTAATGGTAAGATACTGAGTAAATTCTCCAGAGACAATATGGGCAATGTTCATAATACTAATAAAACAGAGAGAAAAGCAAGTTGTCATTTTTACATTACATTTATAATATTCTAGATCTTTTCAGGTTGAGCATTGTGCATGGCTGATGGCAGAGATACTAGATTGCAAACCTTCCAGTAAGGGGACAGATATTCAGGTTGAAAATTTAAAATTGCAACTGAAGCAAACCCAGACAAGTGAGGTCTTAGTGCCTGCAATGATTTCTTCTCAGTACTCTGCAATTTCTCTCTTTCTCCAGTGCTAAGAATTCCTTCATCTTTTGATCCAGCCATCCCAAGGAGTGTGTGCTAATACAGCAGTTCTTTTTCTGTCCAGAGTAATCCCACCATCCTTTGCCATTATTCTTAATGTCAATTTTTATTAAATGAGTTTCAGATGACCTTGACTGTGGAAGCTACCTGATTTCTGCCTGAATTTCAACTGCTGCTGACAGATGCACAAATCATATTAGGTCTTGTTGTTGTCATCAACACATAGATAGGGAGCTCCTTTTGTGCCTGGTAGAGGAGAAAAACCATTCTTTGGGGTTAACATGAAAATTTTAAAGTGCTCTTTTACTTGGAGCATGACTCCAGAAGTAATAGAGTTTGCATTAAAATGAACTAAATTTTTTTGTTTGTAAATTTGAGAGTCAGGATTGCTCTGATGTTATTTAATAGAATAAATACCATCTGTGTTGTGTTAGTACAAACAAATAAAAGAAGGCTTTGAAAACAATTTACCTGTATTTGTTAAATTCAATTAGAAAACAATAAACAAACAAAACTAAGATAATAATGAGTAGAATTAGTTTTTACCTTCTTAGGTCTAGCTCAGCAATATCCTGAATTGGCTGTCTTTCCAAAAGAACCACAGAAAGCTAAATATTCTGTATCAGCTGAGCATGAGGAGTTTGAAATTCCCAGGGTAGCTCTGCCAAAACAAATGTCAGATAAAGTGAGTAGTGATCTTTGCCAAATTTTATTTTAATACTAGTATGCTTTGTTGATATATATACTTTGCACAAGTTTCAGCAGTGTAAATTAGATTTCTTTTCTTTTAACATCAAACATTACTCCTCCAAATATCTTAATGGTAAGATACTGAGTAAATTCTCCAGAGACAATATGGGCAATGTTCATAATACTAATAAAACAGAGAGAAAAGCAAGTTGTCATTTTTTACATTACATTTATAATATTCTAGATCTTTTCAGGTTGAGCATTGTGCATGGCTGATGGCAGAGATACTAGATTGCAAACCTTCCAGTAAGGGGACAGATATTCAGGTTGAAAATTTAAAATTGCAACTGAAGCAAACCCAGACAAGTGAGGTCTTAGTGCCTGCAATGATTTCTTCTCAGTACTCTGCAATTTCTCTCTTTCTCCAGTGCTAAGAATTCCTTCATCTTTTGATCCAGCCATCCCAAGGAGTGTGTGCTAATACAGCAGTTCTTTTTCTGTCCAGAGTAATCCCACCATCCTTTGCCATTATTCTTAATGTCAATTTTTATTAAATGAGTTTCAGATGACCTTGACTGTGGAAGCTACCTGATTTCTGCCTGAATTTCAACTGCTGCTGACAGATGCACAAATCATATTAGGTCTTGTTGTTGTCATCAACACATAGATAGGGAGCTCCTTTTGTGCCTGGTAGAGGAGAAAAACCATTCTTTGGGGTTAACATGAAAATTTTAAAGTGCTCTTTTACTTGGAGCATGACTCCAGAAGTAATAGAGTTTGCATTAAAATGAACTAAATTTTTTTGTTTGTAAATTTGAGAGTCAGGATTGCTCTGATGTTATTTAATAGAATAAATACCATCTGTGTTGTGTTAGTACAAACAAATAAAAGAAGGCTTTGAAAACAATTTACCTGTATTTGTTAAATTCAATTAGAAAACAATAAACAAACAAAACTAAGATAATAATGAGTAGAATTAGTTTTTACCTTCTTAGGTCTAGCTCAGCAATATCCTGAATTGGCTGTCTTTCCAAAAGAACCACAGAAAGCTAAATATTCTGTATCAGCTGAGCATGAGGAGTTTGAAATTCCCAGGGTAGCTCTGCCAAAACAAATGTCAGATAAAGTGAGTAGTGATCTTTGCCAAATTTTATTTTAATACTAGTATGCTTTGTTGATATATATACTTTGCACAAGTTTCAGCAGTGTAAATTAGATTTCTTTTCTTTTAACATCAAACATTACTCCTCCAAATATCTTAATGGTAAGATACTGAGTAAATTCTCCAGAGACAATATGGGCAATGTTCATAATACTAATAAAACAGAGAGAAAAGCAAGTTGTCATTTTTTACATTACATTTATAATATTCTAGATCTTTTCAGGTTGAGCATTGTGCATGGCTGATGGCAGAGATACTAGATTGCAAACCTTCCAGTAAGGGGACAGATATTCAGGTTGAAAATTTAAAATTGCAACTGAAGCAAACCCAGACAAGTGAGGTCTTAGTGCCTGCAATGATTTCTTCTCAGTACTCTGCAATTTCTGTTTGTGTCCTCTCTTATTTCGTTGAGCAGTTGTCTGTAGTTTTCCTTAAAGAGGTCCCTTACATTCCTAGTGAGTTGTATTCCTAGGTATTTTATTTTCTTTGTAGCAATTATGAATGGCAGTTCGTTCTTGATTTGGTTCTCTTTAAGTCTGTTATTGGTGTATAGGAATGCTTGTGATTTTTGAACATTGATTTTATATCCTGAGACTTTGCTGAAGTTGCTTATCAGTTTCAGGAGCTTTTGGGCTGAGGTGATGGGGTCTTCTAGGTATACCATCATGTCATCTGCAAATAGAGACAATTTGGCTTCCACCTTTCCTATTTGAATACCCCTTATTTCCTTTTCTTGCCTGATTGCTCTGGCTAGAACTTCCAGTACTATGTTGAATAGAAGTGGTGAGAGAGGGCATCCTTGTCTAGTGCCGGATTTCAAAGGGAATGATTCCAGTTTTTGCCCATTCAGTATGATATTGGCTGTTGGTTTGTCGTAAATAGCTTTTATTACTTTGAGATATGTTCCATCAATACCAAGTTTATTGAGGGTTTTTAGCATAAAGGGCTGTTGAATTTTGTCAAATGCCTTCTCTGCATCAATTGAGATAATCATGTGGTTTTTGTTTTTGCTTCTGTTTATGTGGTGAATTACATTTATGTAATTCACCACTTGCGTATGTTGAACCAGCCTTGCATCCCCGGGATGAATCCTACTTGATCGTGATGGATAAGTTTTTTAATGTGCTGTTGCAATCGGTTTGCCAGTATTTTATTGAAGATTTTTGCATCTATGTTCATCATGGATATTGGCCTGAAGTTTTCTTTTCTTGTTGAGTCTCTGCCGGGTTTTGGTATCAGCATGTTGTTTATCTTTCTTTTTCTTTTCTTCTTTCTCTCTTTTTCTCAACTTTCTTTCTTCCTTCTTTCTTTTTTCTCTCTTTCTCTCTTATTCAAACTATTTCTCTCTTTCACTCTCACTTTCTCTTTGTCACTCTGTCTTTTCTGTCTCTTCTTTCTTTTTCTCTCTTTCACTCTCACTTTCTCTGGCTTTCATTTTCTTTCTTCTTTGTTTCTCTCTTTCTGTCTTAATTTTTATCTCTTTTTATCTCCTCCTCTCTTTCTTCTATTTTTCTTTCTTTTAATCTTTTTTTGTCTCACTCTCACTTTCTCTTTGTCACTCTGTCTTTTCTGTCTCTTCTTTCTTTCTGTCTGTCTCCGTTTCTTTCTTTTTTATTTTTTATTTTCATTTTCTTTTGTTAATTTCTTTTTCTGCTACTTAAATGTTTTTACTGGAGAAAGTAAAAAAACGTTGTCTTGGTAAACATTAGCTCTAAAATTTAGACTGGCAAGAATTTATGGTATCATTGTTTTTTTCAGGTTACAAAACTCTACCCTACTTTTTCTTCCATATGTTCTCTGGGGAGTTGTGAGTTTATTCCATTTCTTGGAGTTGTCATATCATTTCTGGTTGTCTATTTATCTGCCATTTTTTAAATCTCAGTCTGTTTCCCATCCGTTTTCTAAAACGGGGACAAGCTTCAGTAATTAAGCAGATAGTAAATATTGTTGTCTTTGTGAAACACCATATCTATGTTCCAGGTACCTAAATATGCCACTGAAGCATAATGACAAACTTAGATGGTAGCAAGAATGTAGGCAAGGTAATAGTTCCCCTTCTTAAATAGTATTTTAATCTTAGTTTATTGTGCTTGAGAGTCTTATGTATGCTTTTTTCCCACAGTCATAGCCTTTCAATTCTGAAAACTGTCATATCTGTCTTGTTTTACTTTTGAAAATGTGTTTTAATTAGAAAGTATGTACTAGATTTATTCTGATTTCAGAACCCAGGAACTCCAGGAAGAAATACAAAGAAGCATGATTATGGCACATAGGAAACAGGAGTAGAATATAAAGTGTCTTGAGGGTACCTATGACTGAAAGCCTAAATATAATCTTTTAAAGTAGTTGTGTGGAACGTTTGAAGAAGTAACATATATCTACATTAAGTGGGTAGAAACATAGCAACTGAAACAATAGATTAAGATTAATATCCTATGCAAATTTTAGTGTGCACTGTGCAGACCCAGCTGCATGACAGGTGAACAATGTTCTCATACACTGATATTCAGTGAAAGAGTGGACTAGGGGGCCAGGGCACTGAACAAAAGATTTGTAGCAGACATCCTGACAAACTGGCCCTGCCAGCATTTCTTTGGCACCCATTACATAATGAAACTTTGGGTCAACACCACTAGAGATAGAATAATCTGGTCATCTGACCACTGAGAGAGCAATTATACCTGAGAGTGATTAAAGGTTACTTTTAGGACCACATGAGTAAACAAGTTATTTAGATAAACTCTTCTCTATTAACTTCTTACTTGTTTTTCTGCTATCAATTCTGGTAAAGAGTATTAGGCTACCTTAAGCCAAACATTCTACTGAGATGATACCAACCTCCCTGCATTCAAAAATGTATGTGACTATTTTGTATAATTTTACAACTTGTTTCACCATCCTGATTAATCTCCTACATCTTCCCCATTTTTGTTTTCTGCACCAGGCTCTTTTTACTGAAGGATACATATGTGTGCAGCAAGAAGTCAGTCTGACAAGGTGGTAACTGTTCTTAATCCAGCTTTGTATCCTAGCATTAGTAAATAATATAAGACAATAATGAGTTATAATAGAAACATTTTTTTCCAATCACGAAGTGTTCTGGCACCCTAGTCTGAGGAGTGCCATTACTAAGAAACACCACTTGGTGTATGTTACTTTCTTTTAGCCAAGCAATAACATTGTTAGAAGCTGGCAAGGAGATGTTTGTTTGTAAACAGTGAAGGAAAACAAGGCAGATTTAGAAGATGTGTTCAATACAGTGTGGCAGGTACAGGTAGCAGGGAAAGTGAGAGTAAAAAGGAAAAAAATTATCTGCAGTGAATGCTGGCTGAGTAATCTAAGGAAGCTGCATTGCCCAGGGATGTGGATCCTGTAGGCTCAGTTTCTTTATCTCTGGTACCAGGTTGAATCTAGACACTCCATTGTATGGTTTGATGCATTGTGCTGCAATCCAAAGAAAACATGATGAGGTGTGAAGAAAAGCATATCCTATATCACATTTTAGCAATTTTTTGAGCCACACCATGAATTGCTGTTTGTATTTTAAAAAACTAAGATTAAATCAGGCTTGTGCTACTAGGGTTGCATGGTCCTTACTCATTCATGCCCTCTGTTGTTTTTTGACCACATATTAAAAAGTGGAATGGACACTTTATACTATAGCCACCTCATAATTAAAAAGTTAAAAGAAGATATTCAATAATATATTTGGTAGAATCTTCAGGAAGGGTGAGTGCATTAATTAAATTGAGTGTTGGTCTTAACAGACACATCTACATATCTTAGTTTTTCTAATTCTGGCATGAGTGTAACATCTGTTTTATTATTATTATTATTATTATTATTATTATTATTATTATTTTGTAACTGATTAGTTTCTAGCATTCTAATGTAAACCACTTTTGTAGGAAACAAATTATTATTGCCCATGTGGCAATCTGGGCATTCCAGGATAATTTATTTAGCTGATTTGAAGGTAAGTGAAATTGTTTAGATAAGTGTTTCAATTTTGATTGAAAAACGATGTCACTGGGAGACTTGGACAAGCAAAGATGTCATAACTTGTAGGTAGACTTGTTCATTGTCATAAGCTGATGAAGTTGGCAGTGAGCTGTGGGCTTGAATATGTGTGTTCAATATAGAAGGAGTTCATATACCAACAATTACTGTAGTAGAAGAAAAAGTGCACACATGACGTGCTCCAAAGAAGACTTCAGGAGAGCTGTTTAAAGATTTCATATTAAAAAGAGGAGTAAGAACACTTACTAACAATGTTAATGGGTTGAGTGGAAAGAGTACCAGACAAATGTCAGATCCTCAATCTCAGATCCTCAATCTCAGATCTCTGAGTGCTAGACAAACCAGATCAAGGGAGAAAATTATGTGGTTTCCACCAAACAGCTGCTCTTCCATATTTACACAAAATGTCAGTAAACACTGTTAAAGCATTAGGTATGGGGAAGGGATCTATTTCTGTAGGTAAGATCACAGAAGAGTGAAAGAAGAAATGCTGAAAGTTATCAGCAGAAAGAACACTGTCTCTGTGGCCTGTGTAATCAGAGAGAGTTATTTGCAAATTTTAAGGGAGAGAAAATACTGCTTTGAATTTTTTCTTACTCTAAGGAATTCTTATGGCTTCAGAGTCAAAACTCAGCAATTAATTCCATTGTGTGTGCTCCATACCCATGACCTTAGTAAGTAAGTGGATATAGGGAGATGGTGTTTCAGTGTCAGTACGTGAGACAAAACACATTCTGTAAAGCACAGTCTTGGACTCATGTGTCCTTTTAACCCTGTAAGGGAAAATAAGTAACTGAATTGAAGATCCTGGACCAATGTGATCTAGTTGCCTTTTAGAGATAGCTTCTCCTATTTTCTTGGTTTCTCTCTTTGCTGCAAAAATTATGTACCCAGGGTTCTTTTAGATAGAAACAAGATTTCACAGGTTTTAAGTGGAAAAGGGAAAACTGCAGCAGAGACAATAATATCACCTAGTAATTTCTGGTAATTCTTTAAGTTATATAAGTTGCTAGTATTTAATTTAACCTTTTGAGATCTTCCTGACCAATGTCTAAGTATGCATTCAAGATATTTCCAAGGGAAGGACATCTGTACTCTTCCTGGTGCAATAAGTAAACCTTTTAGCTGTGTATTCTTCACTAAAGAATTATATAAGTTGAAAGCATTGTCTCTATTGAGGCAGCTAATAGAATATTACCCCAGAAATGAATAAACTTGAAGTGGGGAAACTTTTCTTTTACTGAAAAACAAAGCTTGATTTAGATGATGCTGAAACATTGCAGTACTGTTTAATATTCCTTGATGTAGCACTTTTCAATGAACACAACAAGCTTGTTTTTCATTATTGGTAGTCGTTTTGGTAAACAGAAATTTTTCTCTCTTCTGTTTCTCTAGGAAATTGTATCAAAGCAGTCTTTTAAGTCAATAACAATTATAAGCCAATTTTGAGAGACTGCCACAAAAAGAGGAAGACACTATTGAAGTGTATTTTCATAGGCTAAAAATTGTCATCAGTAGCAAGTAGGTAATTGAAAACTTTCATTTACCAGACATTTTGGGAATGGCAACTATGGTGGAGTCCTCAGGACTATTAGATTGTTTTAAATGTATGGTTTTTAATTGCTCTGTAACAAGTTCATGTGCTCTCAAAATTTTCTATCTGTTCATGGAATGCTGTTTTACTTCCATGGAATTTGGAGAGAATTATGTCAGGCCTAGGGTTGGAATAATAATAGTGGCTATTATCAGAAAGGGTTTCTTTCAAATTCTAAAATTCTACTTAAATATTAGCAGAAAACTGTAATCTGAGACATTGCTTGTATAAGCAAAACATAGCAAATTTTGTAAGAGACCACCTGCAAAGTAGAGGGCAGCAGCACTGGTCCCTGACAACCCACCAAGTTTCACTCCCATAGGTACTGCCTTTTGTATGTGCCACTGTTTGTATTTGCCACTCCCTTCTCCCACCACTGCAAGGCTGCATCCAGCTTGGGCGATTTCTATCAGCCCAGAACACCTTGAGCTTCCCTGCCACCAAGCCATTTGTTCCACCCACTGCCTACTTGACTATGCCTCTAACACCTTTTTCTTTTCTTTTATGAGGGTTAAAAGAAATGAGCTTATGTACTCGATGGACCTGTTGATATTGCCATAACAGGAAAGCAAAAAGCTGCCTTTCTAAGTCTCCTTGCTTAGAAAAAGTTTCCATAGCTGTAGCATAATTTTGTCTTTAGTCTTTTTTGTTTGTTTGTTTGTTATTTATTGAAGAAGGTGGCTAAGGCAAGACCTCTGTTTTCTTTTTGTTGTTTCAGCCCAATGGGAGTGGCTACATGATTCGGGGTAATAAAGCAGGTGACAGTGCTTTCTGCTTTCTATTTTAGGCTCTTCTCTATATAATGGAATAGAAGCCACCCATACTAAAGCCCATATTGTTAAAGATGATACTGGGACAAATTGTTTTTTGCATGACATGGTTTAAGATTTCTCTCTACATGTATTTAAAGGTCTGCCTCTAGCATGCCTTCTTTTTGGGAACCTTGGATTAAAGATTACAGCTGTTTGCAATTGGCCCCTTAATTGAGCTGGCAAAACTGAGGCTCCACTAGTTTTAAGTAGCTGTTTTAACACTTTTATCTTCTGTTTCTGTTGAGTGGACAAAAAGGATATGTGGGGGACTATATCTAAATAACTCTTACTCACGTGGTCTTAAAAGTAATCTTAGAACATTTTCAGGCAGAATGAATCTCTTGGGGAGAGAGTTGACATTGTCCTACAATAAAATTCTAGCCTGAGCAATTTCCCATGAACTTGGAAATCCCAGGCAATCATTAAACATTTACCTATTACTCACTGACTGTTCAGTTTCTTTGCACTTTTGTTTTTGGACTTCTGTGCAATACTCGGTAACATTCATTATGTGGAGGTCACCTTCTGCCAGTGTTTGTCCCACAGACATGAGCTACACAATAAATAAGTAAGACACCAATACTCAGTGAAAAAGCAGACTAGGGAACCTGGACACTGACTCAAAGAGTGGTTAGCAGCCACCCTGACCAGTTGGCCCTACTTGCATATTTTCATCACACATTAAATAAAAAGGTATTTGAGTCAACATGAGCAGAGGGTAAGTAACCTGGTCACTATCTGCCCGAGAGAGCCATCCTACCTGTAAATGTCGAAATGTTGGTTGTGAAACACCATGAGTAAACAAGTTATTTATATAAACTCCTCCACATTTCCTTGTCATTAGCTTTTCTGCTATCAGTTCAAGGTATAAAAGATTAGTCTGTCTTCAGCCAAATCTTTTACTGATATTATGCTTCTCCCCCTCACCAAGTATTAAAAGACTTTAAAGTTTACACAATGTTTTCAGTGTTCTCAGGTACACCTGCACCAGAAATAAGGTCTTCCACTGACACTAAGTTTCTAAAACCATAACTGAGAAACTCCTATTTTTGATGCTGATTCACAGGTGTAAACGTGAGCAGAAGGATGACTGTAATATTATAACTTACTGACTGATTGAAGATGAAAGGAAGAATAAAACTGAAGTTTTGGTGGAGGAAAGAAGCTGTCTTGTCCAATACTACTATATTATTAGCTTCCCAAGTTGGGCCTGTTCAATGTTCTACAAAATACAGCTTACACTTAATTTTTTCTACAAAATTATACAAGTTTTAATTACATAAAATTTTAAAAAGTTTGTCTTTACTGACTTATGAGAAACCTTTATGTTTAGTATTTTATATCTTCAGTTATTTATCATCAATATTTTATTCTACTTTACATGAATATATTTTGATATATTCTCAATTATCAATAATTTTTTAGTAAGTTATTGTTCTCTGATACATATTACCTGTAACCATGTGATTTCTTACTTTTTAGGTACAAAAAAAATTTAACTTCTCTGTACCCTGTGATCTAGCCTATTATTTCTTTTGCTTCTAATATATTTTTTCTTTACAACATGTTTACATGACCTATAACATCCAAAACTTTTGCATACATTAACCTGAGACTATGAAGCCAATTAATAGAAAATTGCCTGAAATTAAAAGAAAAGTTTTGGCAGAAATTTTATATCGAATCTTGGGATTATACCAGCGCTGGTTACTTAAAGTTAAGCAGACAGCCAATGTGTACCTTGTCCTTTTACTGCTATTTTGTAGAGGCCAATATATTTTTATAGATTACTCCATTTAAAAATTATGTTTTGATGGCATGTTTATATAGACTCATGGTAGCTTAAGTAAAAATGACAACATATGAAATACAACATGGCTACAACATTGCCTGTTACACTATAGTAAAAGACAGGTCATTTATTTCAAGAAAGTTCATAGCTATGGCATCTAGGTCTTCATACTCTTGGCAGATAGTGTAACTCTAATTAGCATGCCTAGTAGGTAAAATTCTAATGCTTACATGAGAGTTATAGATTCCCAAGGCCTGTTGAGCAGCAAACTTTATTTTCTCCTGGCCCACAAGTGTTTTAACACTTACATGTTTTATTTTGGATTAGACAATGATGGCTATTCATTCTAACATACTGGCCATAAACATTAAATTGATTTGTGTTCACTAGGAAAGAATTATTGTGTTTCTAACTGGGTTCTTTCAGAAAATGCTGTACATTTGCAGGTTGAATATATAGTAATTCATTCAACAAAAAGGAACTCAATCTGAAAATAGCAGAAAAGAATTTGAGTTAATATTTAAGCCTATTGTTTTTTGAAATAAATTTTAGCTATATACACAATTTTAATCTAAAGTAACTTATCACAAGTCATCCTTTGTTATGTTTTGGTTACCACTTAAATAGCTAAGATGGTGATGGCTGTTGATGGTAATTCAGTATGTTTTCATTTCAGTCAGTGTAATGTAGAAAACTGTAGACAGTTCTTTGTGTACTGAAGTCCTGTCTGAATCCCCTGTATGTCTAATTGCCTGTGTGCTTTGGGGCAGGCCAAAGTTAGTAAACTGTCATCTGTAGACTGGTTTTAGTATTACAGGGTTGTGAGGCAATTGGAGCACATGTTAATAAGCTGAAATCTCTAGAATGTTTTCTATATTACAGAACTGTGGAGAAAATTTAGTGATCAAACTTACATGTAGTAGGTGACACTTACTGCAGGTGGCCAGTACTATTAATTTCTACATCAGGTGGCATTTGGCTAAAACGATGAGTTTCTACATCAGCTTATTCACTCCTTCTATCAAAAGCAGTGATTTTTTTGTTGTTACATTGTTATCTTACAGATTAAAAAATAATTAGGTGCATCTTTCACATGCCATTGCCTCTTTACTTTTCTCTTTATTTTTGTGCTTGCTGTCAGAAGCTGGAATATCAGGTACTTACAATGTATTTTGTATATAAAATTTATTTTTTAACTTTGTCTTATATCAGAACTTTATTGTCATTCATACTCAAATGTGAGCTATAGTATACTAAAAAGATGGAAGCACTTCTCAACATGTTTGTATTTTTTAAGACAGTATCTTATTCTGTCACCCAGAATTCAGTGCACTGGCATAATCTAAGCTGAGGAAAACCTCTACCCACAGTGTTCAAATAATTCTCATGTCTCTTTATTGAGTAGATAAATTTGCAGCAGAGTGTCACCTTGCAGAGAAATTTTTGTATATATATACAAAAATGGGATATGGTCTATAAAACTTCCTTTGTCTCTACTCTAAGGCAGATTATAAATTTTACTGGTGTAGTTAGTGTCTGACTGCAGATTCAGACACATGTTTAATAATGTTATGTAAACTGTTTCACTATTCTTAAAGAAAGAATGCTGCCAGCTTTAACATTTGCCACAGTGTAAAACCATTATCCAAGTGAAAATGTTTCTAATTTTATTTCAGGTTGTTAGAGTTTGTAAAAGTCCAAACTTTGGCCACAACAAAAGCATATACTGAATGAGAATGTTAAAGGGATGAGTGCTTATTTTCTAGTAGAGGAAGATAAATTGGAGCTTCTGGCAAAAATTTAATCACTCAGAGAACTATGAGAAGAAAGTGGATATGTAAGCTTTCATCTCCTAAAGCTTCTGACATTTTTTCTGATTTGCATGTTTTTGTAACTCATATAAGGTCATAATTAAAAAGCTATGTTTGTAGTTACAATTGGAGGATTAAATTGAGGAGATTTATAAAATTATGATTCTTGAATTGAGTTCTGGAAACCTGCCTATTTGTGGTAATAAGTCAGCTTTTGTGCTCTGCCTGCTGATTGGGTTTGGCCAGTAATTACACCAGCCTTCACACATAGTGGCCCAAGACTTGCTGCT
Organism: Saguinus midas; assembly: GCA_021498475.1. Taxonomy (NCBI): domain Eukaryota; kingdom Metazoa; phylum Chordata; class Mammalia; order Primates; family Cebidae; genus Saguinus; species Saguinus midas. The sequence goes on along the minus strand of CM038398.1, from coordinate 139,441,636 downwards.
GCACCACACAGACAAGTGAGGTCTTAGTGCCTGCAATGATTTCTTCTCAGTACTCTGCAATTTCTCTCTTTCTCCAGTGCTAAGAATTCCTTCATCTTTTGATCCAGCCATCCCAAGGAGTGTGTGCTAATACAGCAGTTCTTTTTCTGTCCAGAGTAATCCCACCATCCTTTGCCATTATTCTTAATGTCAATTTTTATTAAATGAGTTTCAGATGACCTTGACTGTGGAAGCTACCTGATTTCTGCCTGAATTTCAACTGCTGCTGACAGATGCACAAATCATATTAGGTCTTGTTGTTGTCATCAACACATAGATAGGGAGCTCCTTTTGTGCCTGGTAGAGGAGAAAAACCATTCTTTGGGGTTAACATGAAAATTTTAAAGTGCTCTTTTACTTGGAGCATGACTCCAGAAGTAATAGAGTTTGCATTAAAATGAACTAAATTTTTTTGTTTGTAAATTTGAGAGTCAGGATTGCTCTGATGTTATTTAATAGAATAAATACCATATGTGTTGTGTTAGTACAAACAAATAAAAGAAGGCTTTGAAAACAATTTACCTGTATTTGTTAAATTCAATTAGAAAACAGTAAACAAACAAAACTAAGATAATAATGAGTAGAATTAGTTTTTACCTTCTTAGGTCTAGCTCAGCAATATCCTGAATTGGCTGTCTTTCCAAAAGAACCACAGAAAGCTAAATATTCTGTATCAGCTGAGCATGAGGAGTTTGAAATTCCCAGGGTAGCTATGCCAAAACAAATGTCAGATAAAGTGAGTAGTAATTTTTGCCAAATTTTATTTTAATACTAGTATGCTTTGTTGATATATATACTTTGCACAAGTTTCAGCAGTGTAAATTAGATTTCTTTTCTTTTAACATCAAACATTACTCCTCCAAATATCTTAATGGTAAGATACTGAGTAAATTCTCCAGAGACAATATGGGCAATGTTCATAATACTAAGAAAACAGAGAGAAAAGCAAGTTGTCATTTTTTACGTTACATTTATAATATTCTAGATCTTTTCAGGTTGAGCATTGTGCATGGCTGATGGCAGAGATACTAGATTGCAAACCTTCCAGTAAGGGGACAGATATTCATGTTGAAAATTTAAAATTGCAACTGAAGCAAACCCAGACAAGTGAGAGATATTTTAACCATAAATATTACAGCATGTGTAGAGCTTCTGAAAATGTAGCAATTATAATTTATCGAATATTCAGTAATTATTGCATTATAGAAAATACCACAAGACTATCCTCTACATAATTATCATAATCAACTTGCTTTATAATTGTAACTGGCTTGGGAGAGCATCATGTCCCAAATGGAATAGATATGGTAGTGACATAGAAGTCCCACATTCATCTTTATTTTCTTATTTGTTATCCTAATGCTAACAACAGTTTATAGTTATATGGATTAATCTTGATAATCAGATATATATGTAAACACAAGAAGCAGCATGGTTTAGCTCTATGAACAGTATCTTGAAAATCAGGGGACTATTTAATTAGACCCAAGTTTTAATGTGAGTTGTTAGATCTTGTTACTTGCATGTTACTTTAACTTTCTTGCACCACAATTTCTGTATTTGTAACAGGAATATTAATACCTATGAAACAATGATGAAATAGATGTAGTGTGTGAATTTGATTCTGCCCTTTCTGTTACTGGCTGGTTTCATTTCTTATTACATCTATTTGATTATTTTTTCTTTTCTTTTAACATCAAACATTACTCCTCCAAATATCTTAATGATAAGATACTGAGTAAATTCTCCAGAGACTATATGGGCAATGTTCATAATACTAATAAAACAGAGAGAAAAGAAAGTTGTCATTTTTTTACATCACATTTATAATATTCTAGATCTTTTCAGGTTGAGCATTGTGCATGGCTGATGGCAGAGATACTAGATTGCAAACCTTCCAGTAAGGGGACAGATATTCAGGTTGAAAATTTAAAATTGCAACTGAAGCAAACCCAGACAAGTGAGAGATATTTTAACCATAAATATTACAGCATGTGTAGAGCTTCTAATGCTTCTGAAAATGTAGCAATTATAATTTATCGAATATTCAGTAATTATTGCATTATAGAAAATACCACAAGACTATCCTCTACATAATTATCATAATCAACTTGCTTTATAATTGTAACTGGCTTGGAAGAGCATCATGTCCCAAATGGAATAGATGTGGTAGTGACATAGAAGTCCCACATTCATCTTTATTTTCTTATTTGTTATCCTAATGCTAACAACAGTTTATAGTTATATGGATTAATCTTGATAATCAGATATATATGTAAACACAAGAAGCAGCATGGTTTAGCTCTATGAACAGTATCTTGAAAATCAGGGGACTATTTTATTAGACCCAAGTTTTAATGTGAGTTGTTAGATCTTGTTACTTGCATGTTACTTTAACTTTCTTGCACCTCAATTTCTGTATTTGTAACAGGAATATTAATACCTATGAAACAATGATGAAATAGATGAAATGTGGTGACTCATCATCCTGCACTGAGGTCATAAAACAAAACATTGTCCAAATTGTTATGGGGATGATTTTATTATTGTGTCTTTGGTTTGGATGCATCTCTGTCCTTTCCTATTTTATAGGAAAGACATTGAAACCTATATGCCTTCATTTTTTTATTTCTCTTGCTTTTAATAACAAAGACAATGTGCCTGTGTTACCAGTTCCACTTTTCCTTTGTACATTTTCTGAGCCTACCTTGTTCTCATTTGCAATACTGTGGACAAAATTGTCACTTATGCCACCCTTGCAGGGCATGCTGCTTCCACTTACTACTCCACTGGCAGAACTATTGATCAGCCTTTGCAGTATTAGTCTTTTAAAAATAGAAGAGAGTACTAATGACAAACTTGCACACTAAACATTTTCTGGAGCCATGATAGTAATAAGCACAAATCTAGATAAAGCTTCATATGTGTTTTGCAACATGGTACAATTACAGAATACATTATACACAAGTCTCAGATACAAAAAGCTCTGGGAAGCACAAATTTATTGATTACTTACTTGGTGGCAAAATCTAACCAGACTTTACCTCAGCTGGTTGAAAAATTTGACCTGAACTGATGTAGACACATTTACGATCTTTCTTTATTCAAGCATGAATATTAATACAGTTGACTGCAAAATAGTTAATGCATTTCACAACAGGAAGGTGTTTAGAACTATTGCAAAATCTACAGCCTATGCCTTGAGTTTTAGACGAGAACGTGAACAACCTGCAATTACAACAACACAGTGATAAGAAAGATTTCACTGCTCCCATTTTATAAATGGGAGACTAAAGCCTACTGAGACTGGGTGAGACAGTTACCAGATGGATTACTCAGATTACTTAACACACCTGCTAATTCAAGTCTTCCTTGAATTACTGTAACATATAAATATGCCCATGGCTCCTGCTTAATTCACGTCTAAAGCAAGAGAGGCAACTTAATACCTCCCTTCACTGAGATGACCAATTTTTCAATTCGATGATGATACCCATGACTTCAGTTCTAAAATTTAATTCAGTAGTATATAGGCTGTACTTGAAGAACTGAGATTATATTAGTGCATCTTTAAATACGGTAAAGAGAGACAAAGAAATAAGTGATATATCTGCTCACAATAAAAATCCTTTAGGGAAATACATGAAAATTATTCAGTGGGAGAAAAAAACAGGTATTCAGAAATAATGCCCCAATTCCCATGGGCAGAGAAATCTGTGTGTTTGGAACACCCAAGGATTCAGTGGTTTCTCATATTTTATTGGAAGGAAAATCACTATTCTCTATTGGAGACAAAAAGGCAAAAACCATAAACAGTTCAAAATTTCAGGTGGAACCTTGAGTATTTTAAATATATGACATTTATGACAAAAGAAATAATAACTCTTTGCTTATGGTCAAATCTTTAAGATGTTTTGATTTGTCAAATCTTACAAATGTTGGGATGGCTCAGTGTTTAAGACAAGAAAAAATATCATAATATAATAATTACATTATTACTGATATTAATATTTTGTATGAGTCTGAAGTTTTATTGTGGCAAATGAATACCCTCTAGTTTATTTATATGTGTCTGCTAAATTTTGTGTCATAAGTAATTGATTTTAGTGTTTTCAATAACCCATATGTTTCAAAAGTGGTTTTTAGAAAAAAAATATTTATAAAATTAGTATATACCTCATTTCAAAATTCTTCTTTTCCCCAGGGTATTCAAAGTTCAGAATTAGTGATCTAGGAAGGCTGTCTAGTGGATATGTTTCAATCTTGTGACAAAGTCAAAAGGTACCTGGTTTTCTCACACACTGGGTATCGTACACAATCTGTTAATTGCTCATTTTGTCACTCAAGAGAAACAATTTAAAAATTTAGTTTACCTGTAGAAGTTATTGATTCAGTCAGAATTACTGACTTATGAAAACAATAAATAGGGTTATTGCACATGTGGAATTCATCCTAGTAGAACTTATAATCTAAGACAGAAACTTCCCAGGGAAGAAATTGAGAACATTATAAAAATATAAAAACAACTTCACAAATCTTTAAATATTTACATTTAATACTTTGTCTATCTCTGAATAAGGCAAGAAACTTTTCTCTTGAAAAACCAGATGACTCTTGATAAACATATTTGCTGCCCAGCTTCTAACTCACTTATGATAAGAAATTAGCTAACACTTACTCCTTTGTAAATGTTTCTCTGTCATCAGAAGAAACTCTCAATAAAAATCTGTATGTACTCCACCATTATTTTTGTCCATTATTGTATTTGGTACTATAGTGTTTAAATAAAAAATATTCCAGGCAAGTGAAATCTTTCCCAATCATACAATTTCTCATTCATGTCACTAAATGTAGCTGGGTTTTGTTTAACCTCCTAATTTTTGCTTTAGAAATTTAAATGTGTACAACCCACCTAATTCATCAAATCCAGGCTTACATTTTGGAAGACAAAGCTGTATTTTTCTTCTCTCGAGAGCTGGGTTGTCATCTGAAAATCAGGAGATTTTTTTAGCACACTTTGGCTTTCTCCCAAACATAAAAACACATATTTTTCTAGGTATTACAAACAGTATGATATAGCCTCTAGTCTTTACACTTGATATAGATTGTTTGGATGTGTTTGTCCTCCCAGAATTTATATGTTGGAATTTTTGCCAAGCATTGTGACAAAATTAAAAATTGTTAAATATTGAGGGTGATTAAGAGTAGAATAAACAACCTTATAAGAAGGCTTCACAAAACTAACTAGACCCTTTTGTTTATCCATCCTTTGAGGACACTGTATTGGTCTTCTCTGGAGAACACAGCAACATAGCGATGTGCCATCTTAGAAGAAGAAACCGGGCCTTCATCAGACAGTGAACCTGTCAGTGCCATGATTTTAGACTTCCTAGGCTCTAAAACTGTAAGAAATACAATTGTGTTTTTTTTTTAAGCTATTCAGTCTAAGGCATTTTGTTACAGAAGCAGGACATATTGAGGTAGCATCTTCTTTGTGGAATCTTGGTCAATATACTTAATGAATAAACTTCAAATATTTTTTAATATACCTCTCCTCATCTATAATTGAGTTTGGTTTTTACCTTTTAAAATTAAGTTTTACAAGGCAGAACTGGGAATACACTCCACTGTGGTGTTTTTAATATAATTTTATTTGAAACTCTAGTGTAAAAAACAAAAAAATCTAGTCAAGTGAATTTCTTATGCCATCATAAAATTTTTCATTCATTCCATTAAAACTAGTTTGTTGTTGTCACTGTATTCTTTTTAAGTAGATGGACCTAAATTTTGTGGCAGAAACACTGGAGAGAATGGAGAGGCTGCTTATGATCTTGTATATACACTATTTATCATTTTCTCTGTTGACTCACATCACTTAGATAATGACCCAACATGCCACTCAAACAAAAGATACAAAGAAGTGGACAAATAGTACCATAATTGATCTGCTGACAGTTATTTTGCCATGAGTGAAAGAAGGATGGTGATCCCGAGTCAGCACCTAATTTATAAATGGTGATCCGTCAATATTTACAAAGGCTATGCATCACAGAGAAAGGTCAGAGGCATGGAATCCCAATGGAGAATTATCTTGACAGATAAGCAGTTCAAACACATTTCAAAATAAAATTCTAAATAACATATTTAGCTCTGAGACTCCAGAGGTAACTGTTTTAACTCCTATTTTAAAATTCCTGAATACATGTTTCAAGAGACTTTTGTATCTTCAGCTTGCAAAATAATCAAGTAGATGTGGGCCCATATTGTTTCTACCTTGCCTAAGTTTAAACCCTGTTAATCTCATAGGTAGATGGCTTTTATGTGTTGCAACCCTAATCAGAAAATAATTCTTACTTTATATGGAGAACTACATAAGTACTGGTGGCCCTTTTTTTCAATACAGCAGATTATAATGTTTTCTAAAATTGCTGAGAAGATTTTTACCAGAAATATAGCAATTAACACTCATAGACTTCATTTCCATGTCAATATGACTTCTTGATTATGCACATCATTCAAAATGACATCACACTGAGGACAAAATAAGATAAAAATTACGTGTGGTGGAAAGGCAACTGAATGAATCTTAAATTTTATTTTATTACTCTTAGTACATCTACAAGTATTTCCACATAAAATCACCATGCACATGTTTTGACTGTTATCTACAAATGTTTGTTGTAACACTTAAATAGAACTACAGAATGCCTTTGGGACTTATTAAAATTTAGATACACTCTTATGCCATGAGAAATTATACATAGCAAAATTTATGTTCTTTATATGAAAAAATTAAACTACTTATACAAAACTTTCAGAAATCTCTGGTAATCACTGTCAGAATTAGAAGAATAAGAGTAGGAGGGAGGCAAGATGGCATCAGAGAGGTGACTCAGGATTGCAGCTCTCGGTGAAGGCACAAGGGGTGAGTCCTAGCCGAATCCTCGGATGTTCCTTTTATGCCCACGGAGCGTTGAAGGTCCCAGGTGTGGGAGAGACACAAAACGCTAGTAGCCGGCTGGCGCAGCTGGCTGCTGCCACCTCTTCGGCCTGCGCCACAGAGAGAGAGAGAGAGAGAGAGAGAGAGAGAGAGAGAGAGAGAGAGAGAGAGAGAGAGAGAGAGAGAGAGAGAGAGAGAGAGAGAGAGAGAGAGAGAGAGAGAGAGAGAGAGAGAGAGAGAGAGAGAGAGAGAGAGAGAGAGAGAGAGAGAGAGAGAGAGAGAGAGAGAGAGAGAGAGAGAGAGAGAGAGAGAGAGAGAGAGAGAGAGAGAGAGAGAGAGAGAGAGAGAGAGAGAGAGAGAGAGAGAGAGAGAGAGAGAGAGAGAGAGAGAGAGAGAGAGAGAGAGAGAGAGAGAGAGAGAGAGAGAGAGAGAGAGAGAGAGAGAGAGAGAGAGAGAGAGAGAGAGAGAGAGAGAGAGAGAGAGAGAGAGAGAGAGAGAGAGAGAGAGAGAGAGAGAGAGAGAGAGAGAGAGAGAGAGAGAGAGAGAGAGAGAGAGAGAGAGAGAGAGAGAGAGAGAGAGAGAGAGAGAGAGAGAGAGAGAGAGAGAGAGAGAGAGAGAGAGAGAGAGAGAGAGAGAGAGAGAGAGAGAGAGAGAGAGAGAGAGAGAGAGAGAGAGAGAGAGAGAGAGAGAGAGAGAGAGAGAGAGAGAGAGAGAGAGAGAGAGAGAGAGAGAGAGAGAGAGAGAGAGAGAGAGAGAGAGAGAGAGAGAGAGAGAGAGAGAGAGAGAGAGAGAGAGAGAGAGAGAGAGAGAGAGAGAGAGAGAGAGAGAGAGAGAGAGAGAGAGAGAGAGAGAGAGAGAGAGAGAGAGAGAGAGAGAGAGAGAGAGAGAGAGAGAGAGAGAGAGAGAGAGAGAGAGAGAGAGAGAGAGAGAGAGAGAGAGAGAGAGAGAGAGAGAGAGAGAGAGAGAGAGAGAGAGAGAGAGAGAGAGAGAGAGAGAGAGAGAGAGAGAGAGAGAGAGAGAGAGAGAGAGAGAGAGAGAGAGAGAGAGAGAGAGAGAGAGAGAGAGAGAGAGAGAGAGAGAGAGAGAGAGAGAGAGAGAGAGAGAGAGAGAGAGAGAGAGAGAGAGAGAGAGAGAGAGAGAGAGAGAGAGAGAGAGAGAGAGAGAGAGAGAGAGAGAGAGAGAGAGAGAGAGAGAGAGAGAGAGAGAGAGAGAGAGAGAGAGAGAGAGAGAGAGAGAGAGAGAGAGAGAGAGAGAGAGAGAGAGAGAGAGAGAGAGAGAGAGAGAGAGAGAGAGAGAGAGAGAGAGAGAGAGAGAGAGAGAGAGAGAGAGAGAGAGAGAGAGAGAGAGAGAGAGAGAGAGAGAGAGAGAGAGAGAGAGAGAGAGAGAGAGAGAGAGAGAGAGGACGGACTCTGAGGCAGGGAGCTGGGTGATCGGGCTCGGCGGGTCCCACGCTCACGGGACAAGCAGGGTGGTGACTGGAGGTGCTTGGGGCTGAGAGTTTTGTTGCCGGCATCTGGGACAGTGCAGCCCGGTCAGGGAGGGGCGTCCACCATTGATGACGAAGTGCACCCCCACTTAAGTACCGCCCAGGACTGCCTGCCGTTGCCGAGGCAACCTGCCATAACAGAGAGACTCCGCTCCACAGCAGAAGGGAGCCCAGCAGCAGGTCAGAGCCCCGGCAGGCAAATAGTGAATAGACTGCCATCTAGTGGGGCAGGACAGTGCAACAGATACTCATAAAGAAAGCCCCAACTCCCTGAGACAGAGCATCTAAGGGTGAAAAAAAAAAAGTGGTGTTTTATGAGTTCTATTGCAGCAGACATAAACAACCTCCCAACAACCCTGAATGAACAACGGAGCTCACAGCTCAGCACTGGAGCTCCTATAAAGCACAGACTGTCTCCTCAAGCAGCTCCTGACCCTGTATATCCAAGGAGTCACCCCAGAAAAGGACTAATCAGACTGACATTTGGCTGGCATCATTCTGGAACAAGGGCAGCAGAAGAAGAAACTGGTATCATCCCTCATTGTTCTGCAGCTGCTGCAGGTATACCCCAGACAAGCAGGGCCTGGAGTGGACCTCAGCACTCATACAGCAGAGAGGATAGATCATTAGAGGAAAACTAAGTAACAGAAATACTTCATCATCAACAATCTCAGTGTCCACACAGAGACCCAATTGAAAAATCAGCCAATACTAAGACGACAGGCGGATAAATCCATAAAGATGGGAAGAAACCAGCGCAAAAAGGAGAAAACACCCGAAACCAAAACACCTCACCTCCAAAAAGGACAAAAACTCCTCACCAGCAAGGGAACAAAGCTGGACGGAGAATGAATGTGACGAAATGACGGAATCAGACTTCAGAAAGTGGATAATGAGAAACTTCAGTGAGCTAAAGGAACATGTTCTAAACCAGTGCAAAGAAACTAAGAACCTAGAAAAAGATTTGAAAAAGATTCGAGGAATTGATAACGAGAATGGACAACTTAGAGAGGAATATGAATGAATTGAAGGAGCTGAAAAACACAACACGAGAACTTCGTGAAGCATGCACAAGTTTCAACAGCCGAATTGACCAAGCAGAAGAAAGAATATCAGAAGTTGAAGATCAACTCAATGAAATAAAACGAGAAACCAAGATTAAAGAAAAAGTGCAAAAAGGAATGAACAAAATCTCCAAGAAATGTGGGACTATGTGAAGAGACCCAACCTACGTTTGATAGGTGTACCAGAATGTGATAAGAGAATGAATCCAAGCTGGAAAACACTCTTCAGGATATTATCCAGGAAAATTTCCCCAACCTAGCAAGACAGGTCAATACTCAACTCCAGGAAATACAGAGAACACCACAAAGATACTGCAAGAAGAGCAACCCCAAGGCACATAATCGTCAGATTCACTAGGGTTGAAACGAAGGAGAAAATACTAAGGGCAGCCAGAGAGAAAGGTCAGGTCACCCACAAAGGAAGCCCATCAGACTCACAGCAGATCTCTCGGCAGAGACTCTACAAGCCAGAAGAGAGTGGGGCCAATATTCAACATCCTTAAAGAAAAGAGCTTTCAACCCAGAATTTCATATCCAGCCAAACTGAGCTTCATAAGTGAAGGAAAAATAAAATCCTTCACGAACAAGCAAGTACTCAGAGATTTTGTCACCACTAGGCCTGCTTTACAAGAGCTCCTGAAAGAGGCACTACACATAGAAAGAAACAACCAGTTCCAGCCATCCTAAAAGCATACCAAATGCTAAAGACCATCAACAAAATGAAGAATGTACATGAACCAACGGGCAAAACAGCCAGCTAGCATCAAAATGGCAGTATCAAATTCACACATAACAATATTAACCCTGAATGTAAATGGGCTAAATGCACCAATCAAAAGACACAGACTGGCAAATTGGATAAAAACAAAACCCATCGGTGTGCTGTATCCAGGAAACCCACCTCACATGCAAAGATACACAAAGGCTCAAAATAAAGGATGGAGGAAGATTTACCAAGCAAATGGAGAGCAAAAAAAGCAGGAGTTGCAATTCTCATCTCTGATAAAATAGACTTTAAAGTAACAAAGATCAAAAGGGACAAAGAAGGTCATTACATAATGGTAAAAGGATCGATACAACAAGAAGAGATAACGATTCTAAATATATATGGACCCAATGTAGGAGCACCCAGATATATAAGGCAAGTTCTTAATGACTTACAAAGGACTTAGACTCCCACACAATAATAGTGGGAGACTTTAACACTCCACTGTCAATAGCAGACAGATCAACCAGACAGAAAATTAACAAGGATATCCAGGACTTGAACTCAGACCTGGAACAAGCAAACCTGATAGACATTTACAGAACTCTCCACCCCAAATCCACAGAATATACATTCTTCTCAGCACCACATCACACCTACTCCAAAATTGACCACATAATTGGAAGTAAAGCACTCCTCAGCAAATGCAAAACAACGGAAATCATAACAAACAGTCTCTCAGACCATAGTGCAATCAAGTTGGAACTCAGAATTCAGAAAATAACTCAGAACTGCACAGCTTCATGGAAACTGAACAACTGGCTCTTGAATGTTGATTGGATAAACAATGAAATGAAGGCAGAAATAAAGAAGTTCTTTGAAACCAACGAGAATGAAGACACAACGTACCAGAATCTCTGGGACACATTTAAAGCAGTCTGTAGAGGAAAATATATAGCAATAAGTGCCCACATGAGAAGAGTGGAGAGATCCAAAATTGACACTCTATCGTCAAAATTGAAAGAGCTAGAGGAGCAAGATCAAAAAAGCTCAAAACCTAGCCGAAGACAAGAAATAACTAAGATCAGAGCAGAACTGAAGGAGATAGAGACAAGAAAATCCCTTCAAAAAATCAATAAATCTAAGAGCTGGTTTTTCGAAAAGATCAACAAAATAGACAGACCACTAGCCAGACTGATAAAAAAGAAGAGAGAGAACAACCAAATAGATGCAATAAAAACGATAAAGGAAATTACCACAGATTCCACAGAAATTCAAACCATCATCAGAGAATACTACAAACAACTCTATGCACATAAACTAGTAAATCAGGAAGAAATGGATAAATTCCTGGACGCCTGTGTCCTCCCAAGCCTAAACCAGGAGGAAGCCAAAACTATGAATAGACCAATAACAAGGTCTGAAGTTGAGGCAGCAATTAAGAGCCTACCACACAAAAAAGCCCAGGTCCAGATGGGTTCACAGCTGAATTCTACCAGACACACAAAGAGGATCTGGTACCATTCCTTCTGAAACTATTCCAAATAATCCAAAAGAGAGAACCTTCCCAAATCTTTTTATGAGACCAACATCATCCTGATACCAAAACCTGGCAGAGACTCAGCAAGAAAAGAAAACTTCAGGCCAATATCCATGATGAACATAGATGCAAAAATCTTCAATAAAATACTGGCAAACCGATTGCAACAGCACATTAAAAAACTTATCCATCATGATCAAGTAGGATTCATCACGGGGATGCAAGGCTGGTTCAACATACACAAGTATATAAATGTAATTCACCACATAAACAGAAGCAAAACAAAAACCACATGATTATCTCAATTGATGCAGAGAAGGCATTTGACAAAATTCAACAGCCCTTTATGCTAAAAACCCTCAATAATCTTGGTATTGATGGAACATATCTCAAAGTAATAAAAGCTATTTATGACAAACCAACAGCCAATATCATACTTAATGGGCAAAAACTGGAAGCATTGTCTTTGAAATCCAGCACTAGACAAGGATGCCCTCTCTCACCACTCCTATTCAACATAGTACTGGAAGTTCTAGCCAGAGCAATCAGGCAAGAAAAAGAAATAAACGGTATTCAAATAGGAAAGGTGGAAGCCAAATTGTCTCTATTTGCAGACGACATGATAGTATACCTAGAAGACCCCATCACCTCAGCCCAAAAGCTCCTGCAACTGATAAGCAACTTCAGCAAAGTCTCAGGATATAAAATCAATGTTCAAAAATCACAAGCATTCCTATACACCAATAACAGACTTAAAGAGAAGCAAATCAAGAACGAACTGCCATTCACAATTGCTACAAAGAAAATAAAATACCTAGGAATACAACTCACTAGGAATGTAAGGGACCTCTTTAAGGAAAACTACAAAGCACTGCTCAACGAAATAAGAGAGGACACAAACAGATGGAGAAACATTCCATGTTCGTGGTTAGGAAGAATCAATATCGTGACAATGGCTATACTGCTCAAAGTAATTTACACAATCAATGCCATCCCCATCAAACTACCATTGAATTTCTTCACAGAACTGGAAAAAACCACCATGAATTTCATATGGAACCAAAAAAGAGCCCGCATAGCCAAGTCAATTCTAAGCAAAAAGAACACAGCGGGAGGCATCACGCTACCAGACTTCAAACTATACTACAAGGCTACAGTAATCAAAACAGCATGGTACTGGTACCAAAACAGAGATATAGACCAATGGAACAGAACAGCGGCATCGGAGGCAACACAACACATCTACAACCATATTATCTTTGATAAACCAGACAAAAATAGGCAATGGGGAAAGGATTCCCTATTTAATAAATGGTGTTGGGAAAACTGGCTAGCCATGTGCAGAAAGCAGAAACTGAACCCCTTCCTGACACCTTACAATAAAATTAACTCCAGATGGATTAAAGACTTAAACATAAGACCTGACACCATAAAAACCCTAGAACAAAATCTCGGCCAAACCATTCAGGACATAGGAGTAGGCAAGGACTTCATGAACAAAACACCAAAAGCATTGGCAACAAAAGCCAAAATAGACAAATGGGACCTAATCAAACTCCACAGCTTCTACACGGCAAAAGAAACAGTCACTAGAGTGAATCAGCAACCATCAGAATGAGAAAAAATCTTTGCAGTTTACACATCTGACAAAGGGTTGATATCCAGAATTTACAAAGAACTCAAACAGATTTACAGGAAAAAAACAAACAAGCCCATTCAAAAATGGGCAAAGGATATGAACAGAAACTTTACAAAAGAAGACATACATGAGGCCAACAAACATATGAAAAAGTGCTCATCGTCATTGGTCATTAGAGAGATGCAAATCAAAACCACATTGAGATACCATCTCACGCCAGTTAGAATGGCGATCATTAAAAAATCTGGAGACAGCAGATGCTGGAGAGGATGTGGAGAAATAGGAACACTCTTACACTGTTGGTGGGAGTGTAAATTAGTTCAACCATTGTGGAAGACAGTGTGGCGTTTCCTCAGGGACCTAGAAATAGAAATTCCATTTGACCCAGCAATCCCATTACTGGGTATCTATCCAAAGGACTATAAATCGTTCTACTATAAGGACACATGCACACGAATGTTCATTGCAGCACTGTTTACAATAGCAAAGACCTGGAACCAACCCAAATGCCCATCGATGATAGACTGGACTGGAAAAATGTGGCACATATACACCATGGAATATTATGCAGCAATCAAAAATGATGAGTTTGTGTCCTTTGTAGAGACATGGATGAATCTGGAGAACATCATTCTCAGCAAACTGACACAAGAACAGAAAAAGAAATACCGCATATACTCACTCATAGGTGGGTGAGAAAAATAAGAACACATGGTCCCAGAGAGGCGGTCTACTATACACTGGGGACTGTTTGGGGGAATGGGGGAGGGACAGCAGGGGGGGCTGGTGGGGATAGCCTGGGGATGAATACCAAGTGTGGGTGAGGGGGAGGAAAGCAGCAAAACACACTGCCATGTGTGTACCTATGAAACTATCTTGCTCTTTCTGCACATGTACCCCCAAACCTATAATGCAATAAAAATTAAAAAAAAAAAAAAAAAAAAAGATGGAAACAAAAAAAAACACACCTCTTTCCAGGAGGAAGTATCCAGAAAGATCAACACACAACCTGCCTAACAGCAGTTAGGGTCTCCACTCCCGAGGTGGGACTGAAAGGAGTTAGTTAGCTTGCTTTAGGGATATAGCAAGGAAAGGGTCCCCAGGGAGCCCTAGTTCATGGATAAGTGCCTCATGCCCACATAACATAAAAAGCAGCCTGGGGAAAACAATTTGAGTTTCGGGCACCAATGAGGGAACCATAACAGGGTGTTTTTCCTGAAGACATGACCTTGGTTGCAAAGATAGAATAAACTCACACCCATTTGGATAAAAACTTGCACAAACCTTTAGCTCACTCAGATAAGGAGAGAAGGTCTAGCATACACACGCCTTTGTTCTTTATATAGTGAGCAGGTTTTCCCCAAAAGGTCCTTTTCGTGCATTTTATTGCATGAGGCATGGTGGGTTCTGGTGGGCAATCTACTTGCCTTTATTTGGATTGTTAAGTCCGGCCTCTATGATTCACCCTTTCAGCCCTGATTGGTCCTGGGTCAAAGTCCCATGCCAAGCTTTTACTTCAGCTTCTGATAGGTCCTGGGACAAGCTAAGCATACTCTATGAATAATCATTTCAGCTCATTAGTCCCAAGTCAAGTTTTCTGACTGGTCCTAGAACAAGATCCTGGGCCGAGCTGAGTCACACATTTTCAAGACAGCCTAGGACTAAGCTTCCTTCCCAGTCCATAAAACCCTGGACCCCAGCCCCATAGTAGGCACCTTGCTTGATATCCAGAATTTACAAAGAAATAAAGGGTATTCAAATAGGAAAGGTGGAAGCCAAATTGTCTCTATTTGCAGACGACATGATAGTATACCTAGAAGACCCCATCACCTCAGCCCAAAAGCTCCTGCAACTGATAAGCAACTTCAGCAAAGTCTCAGGATATAAAATCAATGTTCAAAAATCACAAGCATTCCTATACACCAATAACAGACTTAAAGAGAACCAAATCAAGAACGAACTGCCATTCACAATTGCTACAAAGAAAATAAAATACCTAGGAATACAACTCACTAGGAATGTAAGGGACCTCTTTAAGGAAAACTACAAACAACTGCTCAACGAAATAAGAGAGGACACAAACAGATGGAGAAACATTCCATGTTCGTGGTTAGGAAGAATCAATATTGTGAAAATGGCTATACTGCCCAAAGTAATTTACACAATCAATGCTATCCCCATCAAACTACCATTGAATTTCTTCACAGAACTGGAAAACCACCATGAATTTCATATGGAACCAAAAAGAGCCCGCATAGCCAAGTCAATTCTAAGCAAAAGAACACAGCGGGAGGCATCACGCTACCAGACTTCAAACTATACTACAAGGCTACAGTAATCAAAACAGCATGGTACTGGTACCAAAACAGAGATATAGACCAATGGAACAGAACAGAGGCATCGGAGGCAACACAACACATCTACAACCATATTATCTTTGATAAACCAGACAAAAACAGGCAATGGGGAAAGGATTCCTATTTAATAAATGGTGTTGGGAAAACTGGCTAGCCATGTGCAGAAAGCAGAAACTGGACCCCTTCCTGACACCTTACACTAAAATTAACTCCAGATGGATTAAAGACTTAAACGTAAGACCTGACACCATAAAAACCCTAGAAGAAAATCTAGGCAAAACCATTCAGGACATAGGAGTAGGCAAGGACTTCATGAACAAAACACCAAAAGCATTGGCAACAAAAGCCAAAATAGACAAATGGGACCTAATCAAACTCCACAGCTTCTGCACGGCAAAAGAAACAGTCACTAGAGTGAATCGGCAACCATCAGAATGGGAAAAATCTTTGCAGTTTACACATCTGACAAAGGGTTGATATCCAGAATTTACAAAGAACTCAAACAGATTTACAGGAAAAACAAACAAGCCCATTCAAAATGGGCAAAGGATATGAACAGAAACTTTACAAAAGAAGACATACATGAGGCCAACAAACATATGAAAAAGTGCTCATCGTCATTGGTCATTAGAGAGATGCAAATCAAAACCACATTGAGATACCATCTCACGCCAGTTAGAATGGCGATCATTAAAAATCTGGAGACAGCAGATGCTGGAGAGGATGTGGAGAAATAGGAACACTCTTACACTGTTGGTGGGAGTGTAAATTAGTTCAACCATTGTGGAAGACAGTGTGGCGATTCCTCAGGGACCTAGAAATAGAAATTCCATTTGACCCAGCAATCCCATTACTGGGTATCTATCCAAAGGACTATAAATCGTTCTACTATAAGGACACATGCACACGAATGTTCATTGCAGCACTGTTTACAATAGCAAAGACCTGGAACCAACCCAAATGCCCAACGATGATAGACTGGACTGGGAAAATGTGGCACATATACACCATGGAATATTATGCAGCAATCAAAATGATGAGTTTGTGTCCTTTGTAGGACATGGATGAATCTGGAGAACATCATTCTCAGCAAACTGACACAAGAACAGAAAAAGAAATACCGCATATACTCACTCATAGGTGGGTGAGAAAATAAGAACACATGGACACAGAGAGGCGGTCTACTATACACTGGGGACTGTTGGGGAATGGGGAGGGACAGTGGGGGCTGGGGGATAGCCTGGGGATGAATACCAAGTGTGGGTGAGGGGAGGAAAGCAGCAAAGCACACTGCCATGTGTGTACCTATGCAACTATCTTGCTCTTTCTGCACATGTACCCCAAACCTATAATGCAATAAAAATTAAAAAAAAAAAAAAAAAAAAAAAAAAAAAAAAAACACACCTCTTTCCAGGAGGAAGTATCCAGAAAGATCAACACACAACCTGCCTAACAGCAGTTAG
>CM038398.1:139399402-139419402 GCA_021498475.1 Saguinus midas | reverse complement strand
TGGTCTATATCTCTGTTTTGGTACCAGTACCATACTGTTTTGATTACTGTTGCCTTGTAGTATAGTTTTAAGTCTGGTAGCGTGATGCCTCCCGCTGTGTTCTTTTTGCTTAGAATTGACTTGGCTATGCGGGCTCTTTTTTGGTTCCATACGAAATTCATGGTGTTTTTTTTCCAGTTCTGTGAAGAGATTCAATGGTAGTTTGATGGGGATAGCATTGATTGTGTAAATTACTTTGGGCAGTATAGCCATTTTCACGATATTGATTCTTTCTAACCACGAGCATGGAATGTTTCTCCATCTGTTTGTGTCCTCTCTTATTTCGTTGAGCAGTGGTTTGTAGTTTTCCTTAAAGAGGTCCCTTACATTCCTAGTGAGTTGTATTCCTAGGTATTTTATTTTCTTTGTAGCAATTGTGAATGGCAGTTCGTTCTTGATTTGTTCTCTTTAAGTCTGTTATTGGTGTATAGGAATGCTTGTGATTTTTGAACATTGATTTTATATCCTGAGACTTTGCTGAAGTTGCTTATCAGTTGCAGGAGCTTTTGGGCTGAGGTGATGGGGTCTTCTAGGTATACTATCATGTCGTCTGCAAATAGAGACAATTTGGCTTCCACCTTTCCTATTTGAATACCCTTTATTTCTTTTTCTTGCCTGATTGCTCTGGCTAGAACTTCCAGTACTATGTTGAATAGAAGTGGTGAGAGAGGCATCCTTGTCTAGTGCCGGATTTCAAAGGAATGCTTCCAGTTTTTGCCCATTAAGTATGATATTGGCTGTTGGTTTGTCATAAATAGCTTTTATTACTTTGAGATATGTTCCATCAATACCAAGTTTATTGAGGGTTTTAGCATAAAGGGCTGTTGAATTTTGTCAAATGCCTTCTCTGCATCAATTGAGATAATCATGTGGTTTTTGTTTTTGCTTCTGTTTATGTGGTGAATTACATTTATGAATTTATATATGTTGAACCAGCCTTGCATCCCCGGATGAATCCTACTTGATCATGATGGATAAGTTTTTAATGTGCTGTTGCAATCGGTTTGCCAGTATTTTATTGAAGATTTTTGCATCTATGTTCATCATGGATATTGGCCTGAAGTTTTCTTTTTCTTGTTGAGTCTCTGCCAGGTTTTGGTATCAGGATGATGTTGGTCTCATAAAATGATTTGGGAAGGGTTCTCTTTTGGATTATTTGGAATAGTTTCAGAAGGAATGGTACCAGATCCTCTTTGTGTGTCTGGTAGAATTCAGCTGTGAACCCATCTGGACCTGGGCTTTTTTGTGTGGTAGGCTCTTAATTGCTGCCTCAACTTCAGACCTTGTTATTGGTCTATTCATAGTTTCGGCTTCCTCCTGGTTTAGGCTTGGGAGGACACAGGCGTCCAGGAATTTATCCATTTCTTCCTGATTTACTAGTTTATGTGCATAGAGTTGTTTGTAGTATTCTCTGATGATGGTTTGAATTTCTGTGGAATCTGTGGTGATTTTCCTTTATCGTTTTTATTGCATCTATTTGGTTGTTCTCTCTCTTTTTTTTATCAGTCTGGCTAGTGGTCTGTCTATTTTGTTGATCTTTTCGAAAACCAGCTCTTAGATTTATTGATTTTTGAAGGGTTTTTCTTGTCTCTATCTCCTTCAGTTTGTCTTTGATTTTAGTTATCTCTTGTCTTCTGCTAGGTTTTGAGCTTTTTGATCTTGCCCTCTAGCTCTTTCAATTTTGATAAAAGGGTGTCAGTTTTAGGTTTTTCCTTCTTTCTGATGTCAGCATTTATTGCTATACATTTTCCTCTCGACACTGCCTTAAAGATGTCCTGGAGATTCTGGTAAGTTTTGGTTTCATTCTCATTGGTTTTGAAGAACATCTTTATTTCTGCCTTCATTTCATTGTTTATCCAATCAACATTCAAGAGCCAGTTGTTCAGTTTCCATGAAGCTGTGTGGTTCTGAGTTATTTTCTGAATTCTGAGTTCCAACTTGATTGCACTATGGTCTGAGAGACTGTTTGTTATGATTTCAGTTGTTTTGCATTTGCTGAGGAGTGATTTGCTTCCAATGATGTGGTCAATTTTAGAGTTAGAGCAATGTAGTGCTGAGAAAATGTAGAGTCTGTGGCTTTTTGTTGGAGCACTCTGCATATGTCTCTTAGATCTGCTTGGTCCAGCTCTACATTCAAGTCCTGGATATCCTCGATAATTTTCTCTGTTGACTCACATCACTTAGATAATGACCCAACATGCCAATCAAACAAAAGATACAAAGAAGTGGACAAATAGTACCATAATTGATCTGCTGACAGTTATTTTGCCATGAGTGAAAGAAGGATGGTGATCCCGAGTCAGCACCTAATTTATAAATGGTGATCCGTCAATATTTACAAAGGCTATGCATCACAGAGAAAGCTCAGAGGCATGGAATCCAAATGGAGAATTATCTTGACAGATAAGCAGTTCAAACACATTTCAAAATAAAATTCTAAATAACATATTTAGCTCTGAGACTCCAGAGGTAACTGTTTTAACTCCTATTTTAAAATTCCTGAATACATGTTTCAAGAGACTTTTGTATCTTCAGCTTGCAAAATAATCAAGTAGATGTGGGCCCATATTGTTTCTACCTTGCCTAAGTTTAAACCCTGTTAATCTCATAGGTAGATGGCTTTTATGTGTTGCAACCCTAATCAGAAAATAATTCTTACTTTATATGGAGAACTACATAAGTACTGGTGGCCCTTTTTTTTTCCAATACAGCAGATTATAATGTTTTCTAAAATTGCTGAGAAGATTTTTACCAGAAATATAGCAATTAACACTCATAGACTTCATTTCCATGTCAATATGACTTCTTGATTATGCACATCATTCAAAATGACATCACACTGAGGACAAAATAAGATAAAAATTATGTGTGGTGGAAAGGCAACTGAATGAATCTTAAATTTTATTTTATTTTGAGGCTTTATTTGAGGCTATGTGTGTCTTTGTATGCTAGATGGGTTTTCTGAATACAGCATACTGATGGGTTTTACCTTTTAAAATTAAGTTTTACAAGGCAGAACTGGTGTTTTTTAAATATAATTTTATTTGAAACTCTAGTGTAAAAAACAAAAAGAATCTAGTCAAGTGAATTTCTTATGCCATCATAAAATTTTCATTCATTCCATTAAAACTAGTTTGTTGTTGTCACTGTATTCTTTTTAAGTAGATGGACCTAAATTTTGTGGCAGAAACACTGGAGAGAATGGAGAGGCTGCTTATGATCTTGTATATACACTATTTATCATTTTCTCTGTTGACTCACATCACTTAGATAATGACCCAACATGCCAATCAAACAAAAGATACAAAGAAGTGGACAAATAGTACCATAATTGATCTGCTGACAGTTATTTTGCCATGAGTGAAAGAAGGATGGTGATCCCGAGTCAGCACCTAATTTATAAATGGTGATCCGTCAATATTTACAAAGGCTATGCATCACAGAGAAAGCTCAGAGGCATGGAATCCAAATGGAGAATTATCTTGACAGATAAGCAGTTCAAACACATTTCAAAATAAAATTCTAAATAACATATTTAGCTCTGAGACTCCAGAGGTAACTGTTTTAACTCCTATTTTAAAATTCCTGAATACATGTTTCAAGAGACTTTTGTATCTTCAGCTTGCAAAATAATCAAGTAGATGTGGGCCCATATTGTTTCTACCTTGCCTAAGTTTAAACCCTGTTAATCTCATAGGTAGATGGCTTTTATGTGTTGCAACCCTAATCAGAAAATAATTCTTACTTTATATGGAGAACTACATAAGTACTGGTGGCCCTTTTTTTCAATACAGCAGATTATAATGTTTTCTAAAATTGCTGAGAAGATTTTTACCAGAAATATAGCAATTAACACTCATAGACTTCATTTCCATGTCAATATGACTTCTTGATTATGCACATCATTCAAAATGACATCACACTGAGGACAAAATAAGATAAAAATTATGTGTGGTGGAAAGGCAACTGAATGAATCTTAAATTTTATTTTATTTTGAGGCTTTATTTCTAAATTCTTGAAGTGCAGCTCTCACTGTTCAGAGTTGCTTTGCCCAGCAAACTATGTAGTGAGGCAGTCTGCCCACAGTTTCTGAGGTTTGCTGGGCCTTGAACCAGTTTGAACTTATGGCTATGAGCTTTTAAATTATCTGTTATTGTCTTACATCTCTGCTTGCATTTTTCCTAAAGTTTTCCTTTCTCTAATAAAATATCAGTTGTCTATCACTTTCTGATAAATACTTTTAAATATTCTCTAAGCTTTATTTTCAATATTTCAGTGTGTTTATTTTCAGGTAAAAGCAAATTGTTGTCAATGTAATGATAGATTATTTTTATTTTAAGTCACCATATTAAGATTTTGTATTAAATATGGTTACTCTTTTCTACATAATATCTGAATAGACAGTTTTTAAATTGACTTTAGATTTTACATGTCTCTCTGCCTTTGCCTCCTCTTTTGACTTTCTTTTTCTCTCCCTCTCTCCACATGTCACCTGTTTTGCTAACTCTCTTAATTTAGATATTTTACTACTATTTATTTCTCTTCCTGCTTTTGAAATTAACCACTTTATTTTACACTTTCTATTCTTAATCCGAAGCACCCAGTTGAATTCTGTTTTTGACAAAAGTAAAACTCATTTATACATCCTCCAAAATAAAATTTCATGGGTTTTGTTCTGATATTTAATATTTGTTTAAGTTTTGTGATTTGAAAAGATGTTTTGTCATTAATTAAGTCATGTGGAATAATAGTGTGTGTATATTTTATTTTATTACTCTTAGTACATCTACAAGTATTTCCACATAAAATCACCATGCACATGTTTTGACTGTTATCTACAAATGTTTGTTGTAACACTTAAATAGAACTACAGAATGCCTTTGGGACTTATTAAAATTTAGATTCACTCATATGCCATGAGAAATTATACATAGCAAAATTTATGTTCTTTATATGAAAAAATTAAACTACTTATACAAAACTTTCAGAAATCTCTGGTAATCACTGTCAGAATTAGAAGAATAAAAGTAGCCTTCACACACTTTCTCTACTAAAGCACTGGACTCTGATGGCACCACCACTGCTGGAAAAAAAATAGTTAAATCTCTCATGCAACAGGAAATCCATGCATTAAACTGTTTTGGGACAACCATTCTACACTTCTCTGTTTTAAAAATATATATTAAATAAGCATTGTTAGAAAGAAGTTAAAAATCAATTGATATGTGATGCCTGATTTTCAAATTTAATAGCATCCTGATAAAGGCATATTTTCTTCCTTGTATTTAAACACGGTTTTACACATATATGTTGTAAAATCGAGGAAACAACCAAGTGACCATTGAACCCTTAACATGAATATACATATTAACCCTGTAGTAAGCAGCTCATTTGAAAATCACTAAGGTATTCAACACTTATGTAGATTATTTCTTAGAGAAGAAAAAAGAGTTTACCATTACTAATACCAAATATCTATAGTCACTTAATGTCTGCAACACAACAATAGAGGAGGAAGCTTTCTTTTAAGAGTGACTTAAACTTGAGAATTTTTTTTTTTTTAATTTTTATTGCATTATAGGTTTTGGGGTACATGTGCAGAACGTGCAAGATAGTTGCATAGGTACACACATGGCAGTGTGTTTTGCTGCCTTCCTCCCCTTCACCCACACTTGGTTTTATTATTTCAAGAAGCTTAGATTAAGATGCAAACAAACAAATGGAATAACTCTAATTGAATTTATTGATGTCTTCCTGGGTGAAGTAGGAGCTTTATTTCTAAATTCTTGAGGTGCAGCTCTCACTGTTCAGAGTTGCTTTGCCCAGCAAACTATGTAGTGAGGCAGTCTGCCCACAGTTTCTGAGGTTTGCTGGGCCTTGAACCAGTTTGAACTTATGGCTATGAGCTTTTAAATTATCTGTTATTGTCTTACATCTCTGCTTGCATTTTTCCTAAAGTTTTCCTTTCTCTAATAAAATATCAGTGGTCTATCATTTTCTGATAAATACTTTTAATATTCTCTAAGCTTTATTTTCAATATTTCAGTGTGTTTATTTTCAGGTAAAAGCAAATTGTTGTCAATGTAATGATAGATTATTTTTTTATTTTAAGTCACCATATTAAGATTTTGTATTAAATATGGTTACTCTTTTCTACATAATATCTGAATAGACAGTTTTTAAATTGACTTTAGATTTTACATGTCTCTCTGCCTTTGCCTCCTCTTTTGACTTTCTTTTTCTCTCCCTCTCTCCACATGTCACCTGTTTTGCTAACTCTCTTAATTTAGATATTTTACTACTATTTATTTCTCTTCCTGCTTTTGAAATTAACCACTTTATTTTACACTTTCTATTCTTAATCCGAAGCACCCAGTTGAATTCTGTTTTTGACAAAAGTAAAACTCATTTATACATCCTCCAAAATAAAATTTCATGGGTTTTGTTCTGATATTTAATATTTGTTTAAGTTTTGTGATTTGAAAAGATGTTTTGTCATTAATTAAGTCATGTGGAATAATAGTGTGTGTATATTTTATTTTTATATTTTTTCTGTTGCCTTTTCTTTGAGTTTTTGTCTTCTGGTGTTCCTTGTAAACATACATAAAATCTTTCTACTCTGTGCTCAACTATCATTAACTTCTCTTTTATGTATAGTCACAAGATACAATATGCTATTCCCAGTTTCATTTTCATTTTAAATAAACAAAAATTTGCATTGTAGTAAAATTCTCAATATTCAAATATTATTAATATTGAATTAGTAATATTCTTAATATTGAATGGGATGGACTAACTAAGAATAATTAATTTGTTGTTTGTGAACAATTTATCACATTCTAAATTTTAATGTGATATTTAATTTTCTGTGTTTTCTCACTACACCTACTTTCAGATATTATTAGGACTTCACATATTATTCCTGTGTTTGTGCTGAGTCTCCATTAAAAGAAACAAACAAGCAAAAAAAAAAGTTTTTATTTACTATTAATTAATATTTTTATGTAGTTTAATTATCTGTTTAAAATATATTACTCTCCTTCTACCTACATGTTTCCACCTTTAGAGTTTATTCCTTCATCTCAGAAAATACCTAAACCTACTTATTATTAAGACCCTTTGATTTCAACATTTTACCCTTGAGTGTGATAACTAAGTGTGTCTTTCATTTTTGTCTTATTTCTTAAGGCATGAGACATTTATTAATGAATTAGCAAAGTTTTCTGTGATGTAGTAAAGCCATCCTAAATTTTTAAATGGCAAGTTATTCTGAAGAGGTCAGTTTTATGTTAATCTTTTCAGGTTTTCAATAACTTAATTGTTGAATCTAGTATTTTATACCAGTTTCTGCTTTTGAAATAGTTATATTTTGTAGGTCATATAAAGTGTATGATGTAGGTCATATAAAGTGAATGACATCAGTCTTGAAGAGTACTGGATAGAGGTTAATATCAGAATCATTTCTTCCTCAGTTTTAATAAAAAATGCATTCTGAGTCAGATTCTAATATCTGTGTGCAATGGATTTCTGTATTGACTCAAATATAACAGCTAAATGTCTAAACAGGTCTTTATTTGACCAATTATTTAGGCAGAGAGCCCAGCCATATTGGACACAGAAACAGCCTCCCTTAGAGAACATATTCATCTCTACCACTGAATTGACTATTCCAATGAACTACCAAGTTTTATAGCAAATTAAGATTTTTGGTGACCAAAATTCAGAAATTTTTGTTGTTGCACAAAGCTCTAAATTATAATTCATTCCATTTGTCCATGTTGGCTTGTACTGCCGTTGCTTCTTGTGTTATATTCTGAAGTCTTTACCTATGCCTATATCCTGAATGGTATTGCCCACGTCTCCTTCTAGTGTTTTTATGATGTCAGGTGTTACATGTAAATCTTTTATCTATCTGGAGTTAATTTTAATGTAAGGTGACAGGTAGAAAATCATTTCTGCTTTGTGCACATTGCGAGCCAGTTTTCCCAACAGCATTTATTAAACATGCAGTACTTTCCCCATTTATTTTTGCAGGGTTTGTCAAAGATCAGACAGTTGTAAATATGTGGCATTTTTTCTGGAGCTTCTGTTCTGTTTTATTTGTCTATGTCTCTGTATTAGTACCAGTAACATGCTGTTTTGATTACTGTAGACATGTAGTATAGTTTGAAATCTGTCAGTGTAATGCCTCTGGCTTTCCTTTTCTGCTCAGAAACCTTCTGTGAATCTGATTGTCTTCTTTTTGTGGGTGATTTCACTTTTCATTCTGGCTGCTTTTAGCATTATTTTTTTTTCATTTTTAACTCTGGTGAATCTGACGAGTATGTCCCATGAAGTTACTCTTCTTGAGAAATATCTTTGTGGAGTTTTTGTATTTCTTGAATTCAAAAAATTGGCATGCCTTGCTAGACTTGGCATGTTCTCCTGGATGATATTCTGGAGTGTGTTTCTTAGCTTGAATTCATTGTTTCCATCATATTCTGGTACACTGATCAAGAGAAGATTAGGTCTTTTTTACATAATCCCATATTTCCTGGAGGATTTTTATATTTTTCTGTTGCCTTTTCTTTGAGTTTTTGTCTTCTGGTGTTTCTTGTAAACATACATAAAATCTTTCTACTCTGTGCTCAACTATCATTAACTTCTCTTTTATGTATAGTCACAAGATACAATATGCTATTCCCAGTTTCATTTTCATTTTAAATAAACAAAAATTTGCATTGTAGTAAAATTCTCAATATTCAAATATTATTAATATTGAATTAGTAATATTCTTAATATTGAATGGGATGGACTAACTAAGAATAATTAATTTGTTGTTTGTGAACAATTTATCACATTCTAAATTTTAATGTGATATTTAATTTTCTGTGTTTTCTCACTACACCTACTTTCAGATATTATTAGGACTTCACATATTATTCCTGTGTTTGTGCTGAGTCTCCATTAAAAGAAACAAACAAGCAAAAAAAAAAGTTTTTATTTACTATTAATTAATATTTTTATGTAGTTTAATTATCTGTTTAAAATATATTACTCTCCTTCTACCTACATGTTTCCACCTTTAGAGTTTATTCCTTCATCTCAGAAAATACCTAAACCTACTTATTATTAAGACCCTTTGATTTCAACATTTTACCCTTGAGTGTGATAACTAAGTGTGTCTTTCATTTTTGTCTTATTTCTTAAGGCATGAGACATTTATTAATGAATTAGCAAAGTTTTCTGTGATGTAGTAAAGCCATCCTAAATTTTTAAATGGCAAGTTATTCTGAAGAGGTCAGTTTTATGTTAATCTTTTCAGGTTTTCAATAACTTAATTGTTGAATCTAGTATTTTATACCAGTTTCTGCTTTTGAAATAGTTATATTTTGTAGGTCATATAAAGTGTATGATGTAGGTCATATAAAGTGAATGACATCAGTCTTGAAGAGTACTGGATAGAGGTTAATATCAGAATCATTTCTTCCTCAGTTTTAATAAAAAATGCATTCTGAGTCAGATTCTAATATCTGTGTGCAATGGATTTCTGTATTGACTCAAATATAACAGCTAAATGTCTAAACAGGTCTTTATTTGACCAATTATTTAGGCAGAGAGCCCAGCCATATTGGACACAGAAACAGCCTCCCTTAGAGAACATATTCATCTCTACCACTGAATTGACTATTCCAATGAACTACCAAGTTTTATAGCAAATTAAGATTTTTGGTGACCAAAATTCAGAAACTTTTATTCTTGATAGCTCAGTTTTTTAAAAAATGTATTTACTTATATTTAGGTGCATACTATAATGGGCATTGCTCCCCATGTTATTTCTCCTCATTCTCCACTCCCTTTCTCCCTACCCTGCTGGCTCTCACATATCCTCCTCCAGATGCCTCCAGTGTGTGTTGCTCCTCTGCCTGTGTCCACGTGATCTGATTGTTAAACACCAACCTATGAGTGAGAACATGCAATCTTTGGCTCTGTTATTTTGTCAGCTTGCTGAGAATAATGATTTCTATTTTCCTCTAAGTTCCTACAAAACACAGAAATTCATTTTTTGGCTGCATAGAATTCCACCATGTATATGTACCACATTTTCTTTGTCCATTCTATCACTGATGGGGATTTGGGTTGGTTCCAGATCTTTGCTATTGTACACAGGTGTGCCATGAACATGCCTGTGCATATGTCTTTATAGTTGAATGATTTATAGATTTTTGGGTATATGCCCAGTAATAGGATTGATGGGTCAAATGGAATTTCTATTTCTAGATCCATGATGAATCGTCACGCCATCTCCCTCATTGATTAAACTAATTTACACTCACACTCACCCTGTAAGTCTTCCTATTTCTCCAAATCCTCTAGAGAATTGTCTCCATATTTTTTAAATGATTGGCATTCTAACTGACATGAGATGGTAACTTCATATGCTTTTAATATGCATTTTTCTAATGACCACTGAATATGGTCATTTCTTCATGTTTTTGGCCTCACATGTATATCTTTTGAAAAGTGTCTGTTTATACTTTTCACCCACTTTTGCATGAGATTGCTTTTTTTCTGGTATATCTGTTTCACCATATTGTAGATTCTGGTTATTAGCCCTTTGTCATATGAGTAGACTGAAAATCGTTTTCCCATTCTGTTGGTGGCCAACTGTCTCTAATAATATTTTTGTTGTTGCACAAAGCTCTAAATTATAATTCATTCCATTTGTCCATGTTGGCTTGTACTGCCGTTGCTTCTTGTGTTATATTCTGAAGTCTTTACCTATGCCTATATCCTGAATGGTATTGCCCACGTCTCCTTCTAGTGTTTTTATGATGTCAGGCATTACATGTAAATCTTTTATCTATCTGGAGTTAATTTTAATGTAAGGTGACAGGTAGAAAATCATTTCTGCTTTGTGCACATTGCGAGCCAGTTTTCCCAACAGCATTTATTAAACATGCAGTACTTTTCCCATTTATTTTTGCAGGGTTTGTCAAAGATCAGACAGTTGTAAATATGTGGCATTTTTTTCTGGAGCTTCTGTTCTGTTTTATTTGTCTATGTCTCTGTATTAGTACCAGTAACATGCTGTTTTGATTACTGTAGACATGTAGTATAGTTTGAAATCTGTCAGTGTAATGCCTCTGGCTTTCCTTTTTCTGCTCAGAATTCTCTTGCTTTTGCAGGCTCTCTTGTAATTCCATATGAAATATAAAGTGGTTTTTTTCAATTTTGTGAGGAAGGTCATTGGTGAGTTGATGAATATAGCATTGAATCTGTAGATTACTTTGGGCAATATGGTCATTTCTTCATGTTTTTTGGCCTCACATGTACATCTTTTGAAAAGTGTCTGTTTATACTTTTCACCCACTTTTGCATGAGATTGCTTTTTTTCTGGTATATCTGTTTCACCATATTGTAGATTCTGGTTATTAGCCCTTTGTCATATGAGTAGACTGAAAATCGTTTTCCCATTCTGTTGGTGGCCAACTGTCTCTAATAATATTTTTGTTGTTGCACAAAGCTCTAAATTATAATTCATTCCATTTGTCCATGTTGGCTTGTACTGCCGTTGCTTCTTGTGTTATATTCTGAAGTCTTTACCTATGCCTATATCCTGAATGGTATTGCCCACGTCTCCTTCTAGTGTTTTTATGATGTCAGGCATTACATGTAAATCTTTTATCTATCTGGAGTTAATTTTAATGTAAGGTGACAGGTAGAAAATCATTTCTGCTTTGTGCACATTGCGAGCCAGTTTTCCCAACAGCATTTATTAAACATGCAGTACTTTCCCCATTTACTTTTGCAGGGTTTGTCAAAGATCAGACAGTTGTAAATATGTGGCATTTTTTCTGGAGCTTCTGTTCTGTTTTATTTGTCTATGTCTCTGTATTAGTACCAGTAACATGCTGTTTTGATTACTGTAGACATGTAGTATAGTTTGAAATCTGTCAGTGTAATGCCTCTGGCTTTCCTTTTTCTGCTCAGAATTCTCTTGCTTTTGCAGGCTCTCTTGTAATTCCATATGAAATATAAAGTGGTTTTTCAATTTTGTGAGGAAGGTCATTGGTGAGTTGATGAATATAGCATTGAATCTGTAGATTACTTTGGGCAATATGGTCATTTTTAAGATATAAATTCTTTCTATCCATGAGCATGGAATTTATCTGTTTCCCCTGATATTTCACTCTGACATGGTTTTTAATTTTTTTTTTGAGGAGGTTCTTCAGATCATTAGTTATTTGTATTTCTAGGTGTTTTATTCTTCTTGTAGCAATTATAAATAGCAATTTGCTTCTGATTTGCCTCTCTGTTTGTCTGTTATTGATGTATGGGAAAGCTTGTGATTGTTGCACATTGATTTTGTATTGTGATATTTGCCTGAAGTTGCTTATCAGTTCGAGAATATTTTGGCCTGAGACGATGGGATATTCTACATATACAATCATGTCATCTGCAAGTAGAGACAGCTTGACTTCCTCATTTTCTGATTAAATATGCTTTATTTTTTATCTTGCCTGACTTCTCTGCCTAGAACTTCCAATACTGTATTGAATAGAAGTGATGAGAAAGGGCATCATTGTCTAGCACCTGATTTCAAAGGGAATCCTTCCAGCTTTTGCCCACTCAGTAAAATATTGGCTGTAGGTTTGTTATATATAGCTTTTATCATTTCATGATTCTTTCTGTCAATACCCAGTTTGTTGAGAGATTTATGCATGAAGAACTGTTGAATTGTGTTGAAGATCACCTCTGCATCTATGAATAGCATTATGTTTTTATGTGTTTGGTTTCATTTATGAGATGAATTACATTTATGAATTTATATATGTTGAACCAGCCTGTATTCCCATGATGAAGCCTACTTCATCGTGATGGATAAACTTTTGATGTGCTGTTGCAATCTGTTTCCCAGCCTTTTATTGAAGATTTTCACATCAATGTTCATCATGAATATTGGCATAACTTTTTTTTCAGTTGAATCTCTGCCTTTTTTTTTTTTTTTGAGGAGGTTCTTCAGATCATTAGTTATTTGTATTTCTAGGTGTTTTATTCTTCTTGTAGCAATTATAAATAGCAATTTGCTTCTGATTTGCCTCTCTGTTTGTCTGTTATTGATGTATGGGAAAGCTTGTGATTGTTGCACATTGATTTTGTATTGTGATATTTGCCTGAAGTTGCTTATCAGTTCGAGAATATTTTGGCCTGAGACGATGGGATATTCTACATATACAATCATGTCATCTGCAAGTAGAGACAGCTTGACTTCCTCATTTTCTGATTAAATATGCTTTATTTTTTATCTTGCCTGACTTCTCTGCCTAGAACTTCCAATACTGTATTGAATAGAAGTGATGAGAAAGGGCATCATTGTCTAGCACCTGATTTCAAAGGGAATTCTTCCAGCTTTTTCCCACTCAGTAAAATATTGGCTGTAGGTTTGTTATATATAGCTTTTATCATTTCATGATTCTTTCTGTCAATACCCAGTTTGTTGAGAGATTTATGCATGAAGAACTGTTGAATTGTGTTGAAGATCACCTCTGCATCTATGAATAGCATTATGTTTTTATGTGTTTGGTTTCATTTATGAGATGAATTACATTTATGAATTTATATATGTTGAACCAGCCTGTATTCCCATGATGAAGCCTACTTCATCGTGATGGATAAACTTTTGATGTGCTGTTGCAATCTGTTTCCCAGCCTTTTATTGAAGATTTTCACATCAATGTTCATCATGAATATTGGCATAACTTATTTTTTTCAGTTGAATCTCTGCCTTTTTTTTTTTTGTATGAGGATGACGTTTTTCTCATAAAATGAGTCAGGTAGAATTTCCTCTTTTTGTATTGTTTGATGCAGTTGCAGAATCAATAAAACCAGCTCCTCCTTTTACCCTTCATAGAATTTGGCTCTGAACCTATCAGGACCTGGACTTTTTGGGGTGCTACACTATTAATTGCTACCTCTACTTCTGTTCTTTGTAGTGGTCTATTCAGGGTTTAAACTTCCTCCTGGTTTAGTGTTGGTAGAGTACAAGTGTCCAGTAATTTACTGAATTCTTGGTTTACTGGTTTATGTGTAGATAGCCATTTGTAGTAATCACCAATGGTTGTTTGCATTTTTGTGTGATCAGTGGTAGTATTCCCTTTATCATTTCTTATTACATCTATTTGATTATTTTTTCTTTTCTTTTTTATTAATGTGGTTAACAGTCTGCCTATTTTGCTGATGTTTTCAGGAAAGCATCTCCTGAATTTATTAATTTTTGAAGGGGTTTCTGTCTCTATCTCCTTCAGTTTGTCTTTGATTTTAGTTATCTCTTGTCTTCTGCTAGCTTCTGAGTCTTTGTGATCTTCTTCCTTAAGCTTTTTCAATTTTGATAAAAGGGTGTCAGTTTTAGGTTTTTCCTTCTTTCTGATGTCAGCATTTATTGCTATACATTTTCCTCTCGACACTGCCTTAAAGATGTCCTGGAGATTCTGGTAAGTTTTGGTTTCATTCTCATTGGTTTTGAAGAACATCTTTATTTCTGCCTTTCCTTTATTTCATTGTTTATCCATTCAACACTCATAAGCAAGTTGTTCATTTTCCAAGTGGTTGTGCTGGCTTGAGTGTGGTTTCTAAATCCTGAAATGTATTCTGATTGCCCTGTGGTCTGGTAGACAGTTTGTTTCAATATCCGTTCTTTTGCATTTGCTGAGGAGTGATTTGCTTCCAATGATGTGGTCAATTTTAGAGTTAGAGCAATGTAGTGCTGAGAAAATGTAGAGTCTGTGGCTTTTTGTTGGAGCACTCTGCATATGTCTCTTAGATCTGCTTGGTCCAGCTCTACATTCAAGTCCTGGATATCCTCGATAATTTTCTGTCTTGTTTATCTGTCTAGTATTGAAAGTGGAGTTTGAAAGTCTCCCAATATTATCGTGTGAAAGTCTAAATCTCATTTTAGTTTGTTAAGAACTTGCTTTGTGTATCTGGGTGCTTTTTTCTTGGGTGCCTATGTATTTAGAATAGTTAGCTCTTCTTGTTGGATTGATACTTTTATCATTATGTAATGTCCTTCTTTGTCTCCTTTGATCTCAGTTGGTATGAAGTTTATTTTGTCAGAGACTAGACTTGAAAGCCCTGCTTGTATTTTGTTTTTCATTTTCTTGGCAAATCTTCTGTCAAGATTTTATTTTATTTTGAGGCTTTATTTGAGGCTATGTGTGTCTTTGTATGCTAGATGGGTTTTCTGAATACAGCATACTGATGGGTTTTACCTTTTTAATCTAGTTTCCCTGTCTTTGTCTTTTGATTGTGGGGTCTAGGCTATTTTTATTCAATGTTGCTGTTGTAGTGTGTGAATTTGATTCTGCCCTTTCTGTTACTGGCTGATTTCATTTCTTATTACATCTATTTGATTATTTTTTCTTTTCTTTTTTTTCATGTGGTTAACAGTCTGCCTATTTTGCTGATGTTTTCAGCAAAGCATCTCCTGAATTTAATTTTTGAAGGGGGTTTCTGTCTCTATCTCCTTCAGTTTGTCTTTGATTTTAGTTATCTCTTGTCTTCTGCTAGCTTCTGAGTCTTTGTGATCTTATTCCTCTAGCTTTTTCAATTTTGATAAAAGGGTGTCAGTTTTAGGTTTTTCCTTCTTTCTGATGTCAGCATTTATTGCTATACATTTTCCTCTCGACACTGCCTTAAAGATGTCCTGGAGATTCTGGTAAGTTTTGATTTCATTCTCATTGGTTTTAAAGAACATCTTTATTTCTGCCTTTCCTTTATTTCATTGTTTATCCATTCAACACTCCTAAGCAAGTTGTTCATTTTCCAAGTGGTTGTGCTGGCTTGAGTGTGGTTTCTAAATCCTGAAATGTATTCTGATTGCCCTGTGGTCTGGTAGATGGTTTGTTTCAATATCCGTTCTTTTGCATTTGCTGAGAAGTGATTTGCTTCCAATGATGTGGTCAATTTTAGAGTTAGAGCAATGTAGTGCTGAGAAAATGTAGAGTCTGTGGCTTTTTGTTGGAGCACTCTGCATATGTCTCTTAGATCTGCTTGGTCCAGCTCTACATTCAAGTCCTGGATATCCTCGATAATTTTCTGTCTTGTTTATCTGTCTAGTATTGAAAGTGGAGTTTGAAAGTCTCCCAATATTATCGTGTGAAAGTCTAAATCTCATTTTAGTTTGTTAAGAACTTGCTTTGTGTATCTGGGTGCTTTTTTCTTGGGTGCCTATGTATTTAGAATAGTTAGCTCTTCTTGTTGGATTGATACTTTTATCATTATGTAATGTCCTTCTTTGTCTCCTTTGATCTCAGTTGGTATGAAGTTTATTTTGTCAGAGACTAGACTTGAAAGCCCTGCTTGTATTTTGTTTTTCATTTTCTTGGCAAATCTTCTGTCAAGATTTTATTTTATTTTGAGGCTTTATTTGAGGCTATGTGTGTCTTTGTATGCTAGATGGGTTTTCTGAATACAGCATACTGATGGGTTTTACCTTTTTAATCTAGTTTGCCTGTCTTTGTCTTTTGATTGTGGGGTCTAGGCTATTTACATTCAATGTTACTGTTGTAGTGTGTGAATTTGATTCTGCCCTTTCTGTTACTGGCTGGTTTCATTTCTTATTACCTGACTCATTTTCTTCATTGCATTTTTGGTCTTTGCCCACTGGCTTGCTTTTCCAGTGACTGGTACTTGTTTGTATCCGTGCTTCATGTGTTTTCCAGGAGGTTTTGTAGGGCAGGTCTGGTGGTGACAAAAGTCCTTCAGTAACTGCCTGTCCATAAAAAATTTATTTATCCTTCACTTACAAACCTTAGTTTTGCTGGATATGAGATTCTAGATTGAAAGTTATTTTCTTTAAAATGTTGAATATTGGCCCCCAGTGTCTTCTGGCTGTCAAGGTTTCTGCTCAGAAACCTTCTGTGAATCTGATTGTCTTCTTTTTGTGGGTGATTTCACTTTTCATTCTGGCTGCTTTTAGCATTATGTAATGTCCTTCTTTGTCTCCTTTGATCTCAGTTGGTATGAAGTTTATTTTGTCAGAGACTAGACTTGAAAGCCCTGCTTGTATTTTGTTTTTCATTTTCTTGGCAAATCTTCTGTCAAGATTTTATTTTATTTTGAGGCTTTATTTGAGGCTATGTGTGTCTTTGTATGCTAGATGGGTTTTCTGAATACAGCATACTGATGGGTTTTACCTTTTTAATCTAGTTTGCCTGTCTTTGTCTTTTGATTGTGGGGTCTAGGCTATTTACATTCAATGTTACTGTTGTAGTGTGTGAATTTGATTCTGCCCTTTCTGTTACTGGCTGGTTTCATTTCTTATTACATCTATTTGATTTTTTTTCTTTTCTTTTTTATTAATGTGGTTAACAGTCTGCCTATTTTGCTGATGTTTTCAGAAAAGCATCTCCTGAATGTATGAATTTTTGAAGGGGGTTTCTGTCTCTATCTCCTTCAGTTTGTCTTTGATTTTAGTTATCTCTTGTCTTCTGCTAGCTTCTGAGTCTTTGTGATCTTCTTCCTCAAGCTTTTTCAATTTTGATAAAAGGGTGTCAGTTTTAGGTTTTTCCTTCTTTCTGATGTCAGCATTTATTGCTATACATTTTCCTCTTGACACCGCCTTAAAGATGTCCGGGAGATTCTGGTAAGTTTTGGTTTCATTCTCATTGGTTTTGAAGAACATCTTTATTTCTGCCTTTCCTTTATTTCATTGCTTATCCATTCAACACTCATAAGCAAGTTGTTCATTTTCCAAGTGGTTGTGCTGGCTTGAGTGTGGTTTCTAAATCCTGAAATGTATTCTGATTGCCCTGTGGTCTGGTAGACAGTTTGTTTCAATATCCGTTCTTTTGCATTTGCTGAGGAGTGATTTGCTTCCAATGATGTGGTCAATTTTAGAGTTAGAGCAATGTAGTGCTGAGAAAATGTAGAGTCTGTGGCTTTTTGTTGGAGCACTCTGCATATGTCTCTTAGATCTGCTTGGTCCAGCTCTACATTCAAGTCCTGGATATCCTCGATAATTTTCTGTCTTGTTTATCTGTCTAGTATTGAAAGTGGAGTTTGAAAGTCTCCCAATATTATCGTGTGAAAGTCTAAATCTCATTTTATTTTCTTCACTCTGTTTTACTTGTCTTGCCATCTTTTATATTTCATTTATTTGATATTCAATCTCTGATAACTTTTTTTCTGCTTGATCTGTTTGGCGATTGAAACTTGTGTTTGCTTCACGTAGTTATCTTGCTGTTTTTTTTTTTTTTTTTTTTTTTTTTTTTTTTTTTTTTTTTTTTTTTTTTTTTTTTTTTTTTTTTTTTTTTTTTTTTTTTTTTTTTTTTTTTTTTTTTTTTTTTTTTTTTTTTTTTTTTTTTTTTTTTTTTTTTTTTTTTTTTTTTTTTTTTTTTTTTTTTTTTTTTTTTTTTTTTTTTTTTTTTTTTTTTTTTTTTTTTTTTTTTTTTTTTTTTTTTTTTTTTTTTTTTTTTTTTTTTTTTTTTTTTTTTTTTTTTTTTTTTTTTTTTTTTTTTTTTTTTTTTTTTTTTTTTTTTTTTTTTTTTTTTTTTTTTTTTTTTTTTTTTTTTTTTTTTTTTTTTTTTTTTTTTTTTTTTTTTTTTTTTTTTTTTTTTTTTTTTTTTTTTTTTTTTTTTTTTTTTTTTTTTTTTTTTTTTTTTTTTTTTTTTTTTTTTTTTTTTTTTTTTTTTTTTTTTTTTTTTTTTTTTTTTTTTTTTTTTTTTTTTTTTTTTTTTTTTTTTTTTTTTTTTTTTTTTTTTTTTTTTTTTTTTTTTTTTTTTTTTTTTTTTTTTTTTTTTTTTTTTTTTTTTTTTTTTTTTTTTTTTTTTTTTTTTTTTTTTTTTTTTTTTTTTTTTTTTTTTTTTTTTTTTTTTTTTTTTTTTTTTTTTTTTTTTTTTTTTTTTTTTTTTTTTTTTTTTTTTTTTTTTTTTTTTTTTTTTTTTTTTTTTTTTTTTTTTTTTTTTTTTTTTTTTTTTTTTTTTTTTTTTTTTTTTTTTTTTTTTTTTTTTTTTTTTTTTTTTTTTTTTTTTTTTTTTTTTTTTTTTTTTTTTTTTTTTTTTTTTTTTTTTTTTTTTTTTTTTTTTTTTTTTTTTTTTTTTTTTTTTTTTTTTTTTTTTTTTTTTTTTTTTTTTTTTTTTTTTTTTTTTTTTTTTTTTTTTTTTTTTTTTTTTTTTTTTTTTTTTTTTTTTTTTTTTTTTTTTTTTTTTTTTTTTTTTTTTTTTTTTTTTTTTTTTTTTTTTTTTTTTTTTTTTTTTTTTTTTTTTTTTTTTTTTTTTTTTTTTTTTTTTTTTTTTTTTTTTTTTTTTTTTTTTTTTTTTTTTTTTTTTTTTTTTTTTTTTTTTTTTTTTTTTTTTTTTTTTTTTTTTTTTTTTTTTTTTTTTTTTTTTTTTTTTTTTTTTTTTTTTTTTTTTTTTTTTTTTTTTTTTTTTTTTTTTTTTTTTTTTTTTTTTTTTTTTTTTTTTTTTTTTTTTTTTTTTTTTTTTTTTTTTTTTTTTTTTTTTTTTTTTTTTTTTTTTTTTTTTTTTTTTTTTTTTTTTTTTTTTTTTTTTTTTTTTTTTTTTTTTTTTTTTTTTTTTTTTTTTTTTTTTTTTTTTTTTTTTTTTTTTTTTTTTTTTTTTTTTTTTTTTTTTTTTTTTTTTTTTTTTTTTTTTTTTTTTTTTTTTTTTTTTTTTTTTTTTTTTTTTTTTTTTTTTTTTTTTTTTTTTTTTTTTTTTTTTTTTTTTTTTTTTTTTTTTTTTTTTTTTTTTTTTTTTTTTTTTTTTTTTTTTTTTTTTTTTTTTTCCTGTAAATCTGTTTGAGTTCTTTGTAAATTCTGGATATCAGCCCTTTGTCAGATGTGTAAACTGCAAAGATTTTTCCCATTCTGATGGTTGCCAATTCACTCTAGTGACTGTTTCTTTTGCCGTGCAGAAGCTGTGGAGTTTGATTAGGTCCCATTTGTCTATTTTGGCTTTTGTTGCCAATGCTTTTGGTGTTT
>CM038398.1:139360736-139399302 GCA_021498475.1 Saguinus midas | reverse complement strand
CCTTTCAAAGTGCTTAGATTGCATGTGTGACTGGCAGCGCCCGGCACAGTCTCTCTGATTAACTTTTGACAAAATATGATAACATTCAGAACGGTGGCTCACGGCAGCCTGTCATTCTTCGCCTCAAAAATCAAGGCGGGCGGATCACGAGAAGTTGGGCTTTGGAGACCCGCCGACCAACCTTGTGATATCCTGTAAAACAAAAACACAATTTGGGTTGGGCTCTGCGGCTCAAGCCTGTTGACCCAGCACAAAGAATGATGAGGCAGGCGGATGCTGAACTCACAGGTTCAAGACTGGCCTCGAAGGACACAGCGTAGTCTGCTCCCAATGAAAAACAGAAAAACAGAAAAGCATAAAATAGCTGAGCTGGGCTCGGCATGCTCGCTTCAGCAGCACCTACACTAGAATTGGGATGCTACAGAAGGCCAGCGTGATCGTAGCTTAAAATTTACACGCACAGGTGTGCAGCTTTTTGTATTTTATTTCTTGGTTGTGACTGCTTTGTGGAAGTCAGTCAAATAATAAGTCATGTTTATTTTCATCATTCTATAGCTACACTCAAATATATTTTATTTC
The DNA here is from genome assembly GCA_021498475.1 of Saguinus midas. Classification (NCBI taxonomy): domain Eukaryota; kingdom Metazoa; phylum Chordata; class Mammalia; order Primates; family Cebidae; genus Saguinus; species Saguinus midas. The sequence goes on along the minus strand of CM038398.1, from coordinate 139,398,723 downwards.
CCAGAGAAAAGTAATAATTGCTTTATCTAAATTAAATTTTATTGTGTGATAAAATCAATGAGATGGTGTGTTTAAAAGCTTTTTAACAACTATATATCACTTTCTAACTTGTGTGAACTGAATGAAAGTTGAACATTAATTTATTTAGAGGCAGGTTACATAAACTGTAGCACATTGATTTGCAAGTTGTGTAGCTAAAAAAAAAAAAAACAGAGTTTTATATACTGACAAATTTGCTATTAATAAAAATAAAGCTAATTATCTTCTATATTACATAATTTTATTTGTGTTGAAAAATTGCTGTATGTATGTAAAATTGCATTTGCGGAAACAAATCTCTAGACAAGAAATATAAAGTTCATAGGAAGTCTATAATTTTTGTATATTTTCTTTTTCATATTTAAAAATAGGTATTAATCACATACAATATTAGCTAAATAAATTATTTTTAAATATATATTTATTATGTAAATACAACAGCTAAATAATTTATCTTAAACAAAAAAAATGCAAAGAAAACTATTCTCTATATATAGATTCTACAGAACAAAAGAAGATCTATATTTTAAAAGTCAATTTAGCTAGAAACACCTGCTATGTAATGAAAAGGTCCTCAGAAAACAGAGAGTTAAGCAAAGATAATTTTGTATTTACTAATCAAAGATTTATATTGAATGCTCTTGTTGATTATGTTATTAACCCTTTGTTTTCCTGTGAAATAAAATATATATTTTATGTTACAATCGGTTCTTTTACTTAACACTTCTTCCTAAACTGAGCTTTAGTTCTGTGTAAGATCTGAACATAGCTATCCTCTTTGTGGAGCTCACATGAGAACTTAATAAAATGAATTCAAGACTGGGCATAGTAAGACCAAGAACTTTGTAAGACCAAGGCTCCCAAAACATTGTCTTTACTAAAAATCCAAAAGTTAGCCAGATGTTCTGCTGGACACCTGTAATCACAACTGCTCAGTTACTTAGAAGGCTCAGGCAGGAAAAACCCATTAATCAGAAATGTAATGGTTTCAGTGACCTGAGATTGCCCACTGACTGCAGTATGGACCATGGAGTGGGACTCTATCTAAAAAATGACAATAAAAACAACAATAACAAAAAATATTCTGTAAAATTAAATATCATTTTAAGCTTATTTGACATAAACATCATAAGTTTGAAAGAACTTTAAATTTTCTTACAAAAGAAATTTCTGGTAAGTCGACTGAGGGAGGAGGCAAGATGGCGTCATAGAGGCGATTCAGGATTGCAGCTCTCAGTGAAGGCACAGAGGGTGAGTCCTAGCCGCATTCTCAGATGTTCCTTTTATGCCCACAGAGCGTTGAAAGTCCCAGGTGTGGAGAGACACGGACGCTAGCGCACCGGCTAATGCAGCTGGCTCCCGCCGCCTCTTAGGCGCGCTTGCAGGACCCAGCATGGAACTCACTGGTCTGGGTGCCCTGTTAAACCGGCAATCTGAGATTTGGAAGGGCAGATTGGCATGTTCATCTGATTGAAGCGGGACTTGGACAATGAGCCAGACCAGGAGTTTCCTGGGAAGCGTGATCTGAGCCGGGTAGTGGGCAGCGGCACGGAGATCGCACACGGATCCCAGTGCCCTATCGGCAGGCTACTGGGGCGCCAGTGAGAGAGTCGACCTTTCAGCTTGGGAGAGGAAGAGAGAGAGAGAGACGGACTCTGAGGCAGGAGCTGGGTGATCGGGCTCGGCGGGTCCCACGCTCACAGGGACAAGCAGGGCGGCGACTGGAGGCGCTTGGGGCTGAGAGTTTTGCTGCGGCATCTGGGACGGTGCAGCCGGTCAGGGAGGGGCGTCCACCATTGATGACAGTGCACCCCACTGAAGTACCGCCCAGGACTGACGCAGCCTGCCATTGCCAAGGCAACCTGCCATAACAGAGACTTTGTGTCCACAGCAGAAGGAGCCCAGCAGCAACAGGGCAGACCCGCGCTAGCAGGTCAGAGCCACGGCAGGCAAATAGTGAATAGACTGCCGCCTAGTGGGGCAGGACAGTGCAACAGATACTCATAAAGAAAGCCCCAACTCCTGAGACAGAGCATCTAAGGGGGAAAAAAAAGTGGTGTTTTATGAGTTCTATTGCAGCAGACATAAACAACCTCCCAACAACCCTGAATGAACAACGGAGCTCACAGCTCAGCACTGGAGCTCCTATAAAGCACAGACTGTCTCCTCAAGCAGCTCCTGACCCCTGTATATCCAAGAGTCACCCCAGAAAAGGACTAATCAGACTGACATTTGGCTGGCATCATTCTGGAACAAGGACAGCAGAAGAAGAAACTGGTATCATCCCTCATTGTTCTGCAGCTGCTGCAGGTATACCCCAGACAAGCAGGGCCTGGGTGGACCTCAGCACTCATACAGCAGAGGATAGACCATTAGAGGAAAACTAAGTAACAGAAATACTTCATCATCAACAATCTCAGCATCCACACAGAGACCCAATTGAAAAATCAGCAACTACTAAGGCGACAGGCGGATAAATCCATAAAGATGGGAAGAAACCAGCGCAAAAAAGGAGAAAACCCAAAACCAAAACACCTCACCTCCAAAAAGGACCAAAACTCCTCACCAGCAAGGGAACAAAGCTGGACAGAGAATGAATGTGATGAAATGACGGAATCAGACTTCAGAAAGTGGACCATGGGTGGGACTCTATCTAAAAATGACAATAAAAACAACAATAACAAAAAATATTCTGTAAAATTAAATATCATTTTAAGCTTATTTGACATAAACATCATAAGTTTGAAAGAACTTTAAATTTTCTTACAAAAGAAATTTCTGGTAAGTCGACTGAGGGAGGAGGCAAGATGGCATCATAGAGGCGATTCAGGATTGCAGCTCTCAGTGAAGGCACAGAGGGTGAGTCCTAGCCGCATTCTCAGATGTTCCTTTTATGCCCACAGAGCGTTGAAAGTCCCAGGTGTGGGAGAGACACGGGACGCTAGCGCACCCGGCTAATGCAGCTGGCTCCCACTGCCTCTTAGGCCGATGATGCAGCAGGACCCAGCATGGAACTCACTGGTCTGGGTGCCCTGTTAAACCGGCAATCTGAGATTTGGAAGGGCAGATTGGCATGTTCATCTGATTGAACGGGACTTGGACAATGAGACAGAACATGAGTTTTCTTGGAAGCGTGATCTGGCCGGGGTAGTGGGCAGCAGCACGGGAGATCGCACAGATCCCAGTGCCCTATTGGCAGGCTACTGGGGCGCCAGTGAGAGAGCCGACCTTTCAGCTTAGGGAGAGGAAGAGAGAAAGAGAGAGGCCAGACTCTGAGGCAGGAAGCTAAGTGATCGGGCTCAGCGGGTCCCACGCTCACTGGGACAAGCAGGGCGGTGACTGGAGATGCTTGGGGCTGAGAGTTTTGCTGCCGGCATCTAGGACGGTGCACCCCAGTGAGGGAGCAGCGTTCGCCATTGCTGACGCATTCCACCCCACTGAAGTACCGCCCAGGACTGACGCAGCCTGCCATTGCCAAGGCAACCTGCCATAACAGAGAGACTTTGTGTTCCACAGCAGAAGGAAGCCCAGCAGCAACAGGGCAGACCCGCGCTAGCAGGTCAGAGCCACGGCAGGCAAATAGTGAATAGACTGCCGCCTAGTGGGGCAGGACAGTGCAACAGATACTCATAAAGAAAGCCCCAACTTCCTGAGACAGAGCATCTAAGGGGGAAGAAAAAAGGGTGGTGTTTTATGAGTTCTATAGCAGCAGATATAAACAACTTCCCAACAATGCTGAATGAACAACGGAGCTCAGAGCTCAGCACTGGAGCTCCTATAAAGCACAGACTGTCTCCTCAAGCAGCCCGCAGACCCCTGTATATCCAAAGAGTCACACCAGAAAAGGACTAATCAGACTGACATTTGGCTGGAATTATTCTGGAACAAGGACAGCAGAAGAAGAAACTGGTATCATCCCTCACTGTTCTGCAGCTGCTGTAGGTATACCCCAGACAAGCTGGGCCTTGAATGGACCTCAGCACTCATACAGCAAAGGGGATAGATCATTAGAGGGAAAACTAAGTAACAGAAATACTTCATAATCAACAATCTCAGCATCCACACAGAGACCCAATTGAAAAATCAGCAACTACTATGACGACAGGCAGATAAATCCATAAAGATAGAAAGAAACCAGCGAAAAAAGGAGGAAAGCGCCCGAAACCAAAACACCTCACCTCCAAAAAAGGACCAAAACTCCTCACCAGCAAGGGAACAAAGCTGGACGAAGAATGAATGTGATGAAATGACGGAATCAGACATCAGAAAGTAAATAATGAGAAACTTCAGTGAGCAAAAGGAACATGTAGTAAACCAGTGCAAATAAACTAAGAACCTAGAAAAAAGATTTGAAAAAAGATTCGAGGAATTGATAACGAGAATGGATAACTTAGAGAGGAATGTGAATGAATTGAAGGAGCTGAAAAACACAACACGAGGACGTCGAAAAGCATGCAGAAGTTACAACAGCCGAATTGACCAAGCAGAAGAAAGAATATAAGAAGTAGAAGATCAACTCAATGAAATAAAACGAGAAACAAAGATTAAAGAAAAAAGTACAAAAAGAAATGAACAAAATCTGCAAGAAATGTGGGACTATGTGAAGAGACTCAACCTACATTTGATAGGTGTACCAGAATGTGATGAAGAGAATGAATCCAAGCTGGAAAACACTCTTCAGGATATTATCCAGGAAAATTTTCCCAACCTAGCAAGACAGGTCAATACTCAACTCCAGGAAATACAGAGAACACCACAAAGATACTCCACATGAAGAGCAACCTTAAGGCAGATAATTGTCAGATGCACCAGGGTTGAAACGAAGGAGAAAATACTAAGGGCAGCCAGAGAGAAAGGTCGGGACACCCACAAAGGGTAGCCCATCAGACTCACAGCAGATCTCTCGGCAGAGACTCTACAAGCCAGAAGAGAGTGGGGGCCAATATTCAACATCCTTAAAGAAAAGAGCTTTCAACCCAGAATTTCATATCCAGCCAAACTGAGCTTCATAAGTGAAGAAAAAAAAATTCCTTCACGAACAAGCAAGTACTCAGAGAATTTGTCACCACTAGGCCTGCTTTAAAAAAGGTCCTGAAAGAGGCACTATACATAGAAAGAAACAGCCAGTTCCAGCCATCGTAAAAGTATACCAAATGCTAAAGACCATCAACAAAATGAAGAATGCACATGAACCAATGGGCAAAACAGCCAGCTAGCATAAAAATGGCAGTATCAATTTCACACATAACAATATTAACCCTGAATGTAAATGGGCTAAATGCACCAATCAAAAGACACAGACTGGCAAATTGGACAAAAAACCAAAACCAATCAGTGTGCTGTATCCAGGAAACCCACCTCACATGCAAAGATACACAAAGGCTCAAAATAAAGGGATGGAGGAAGATTTACCAAGCAAATGGAGAGCAAAAAAAGCAGGAGTTGCAATACTCAACTCCAGGAAATACAGAGAACACCACAAAGATACTCAAGAAGAGCAACCCCAAGGCACATAATTGTCAGATTCACCAGGGTTGAAACGAAGGAGAAAATACTAAGGGCAGCCAGAGAGAAAGGTCAGGTCACCCACAAAGGGAAGCCCATCAGACTCACAGCAGATCTCTCGGCAGAGACTCTACAAGCCAGAAGAGAGTGGGGCCAATATTCAACATCCTTAAAGAAAAGAGCTTTCAACCCAGAATTTCATATCCAGCCAAACTGAGCTTCATAAGTGAAGGAAAAAAAAATCCTTCACGAACAAGCAAGTACTCAGAGATTTTGTCACCACTAGGCCTGCTTTACAAGAGCTCCTGAAAGAGGCACTACACATAGAAAGAAACAACCAGTTCCAGCCATCCTAAAAGCATACCAAATGCTAAAGACCATCAACAAAATGAAGAATGTACATGAACCAACGGGCAAAACAGCCAGCTAGCATCAAAATGGCAGTATCAAATTCACACATAACAATATTAACCCTGAATGTAAATGGGCTAAATGCACCAATCAAAAGACACAGACTGGCAAATTGGATAAAAACCAAAACCCATCGGTGTGCTGTATCCAGGAAACCCACCTCACATGCAAAGATACACAAAGGCTCAAAATAAAGGGATGGAGGAAGATTTACCAAGCAAATGGAGAGCAAAAATAAGCAGGAGTTGCAATTCTCATCTCTGATAAAATAGACTTTAAACAACAAAGATCAAAAGGGAAAAAGAAGGTCATTACATAATGGTAAAAGGATCGATACAACAAGAAGAGATAATGATTCTAAATATATATGGACCCAATGTAGGAGCACCCAGATATATAAGGCAAGTTCTTAATGACTTACAAAGAGACTTAGACTCCCACACAATAATAGTGGGAGACTTTAACACTCCACTGTCAATAGCAGACAGATCAACCAGACAGAAAATTAACAAGGATATCCAGGACTTGAACTCAGACCTGGAACAAGCAAACCTGATAGACATTTACAGAACTCTCCACCCCAAATCCACAGAATATACATTCTTCTCAGCACCACATCACACCTACTCCAAAATTGACCACATAATTGGAAGTAAAGCACCTCAGCAAATGCAAAACAACGGAAATCATAACAAACAGTCTCTCAGACCATAGTGCAATCAAGTTGGAACTCAGAATTCAGAAAATAACTCAGAACCGCACAGCTTCATGGAAACTGAACAACTGGCTTTTGAATGTTGATTGGATAAACAATGAAATGAAGGCAGAAATAAAGAAGTTCTTTGAAACCAACGAGAATGAAGACACAACGTACCAGAATCTCTGGGACACATTTAAAGCAGTCTGTAGAGGAAAATATATAGCAATAAGTGCCCACATGAGAAGAGTGGAGAGATCCAAAATTGACACCCTATCATCAAAATTGAAAGAGCTAGAGGAGCAAGATCAAAAAGCTCAAAACCTAGCCAAAGACAAGAAATAACTAAGATCAGAGCAGAACTGAAGGAGATAGAGACAAGAAAACCCTTCAAAAATCAATAAATCTAAGAGCTGGTTTTTGAAAAGATCAACAAAATAGACAGACCACTAGCCAGACTGATAAAAAAAGAGAGAACAACCAAATAGATGCAATAAAAACGATAAAGGGAAATCACCACAGATTCCACAGAAATTCAAACCATCATCAGAGAATACTACAAACAACTCTATGCACACAAACTAGTAAATCAGGAAGAAATGGATAAATTCCTGGACGCCTGTGTCCTCCCAAGCCTAAACCAGGAGGAAGCCAAAAACTATGAATAGACCAATAACAAGGTCTGAAGTTGAGGCAGCAATTAAGAGCCTACCACACAAAAAAGCCCAGGTCCAGATGGGTTCACAGCTGAATTCTACCAGACACACAAAGAGGATCTGGTACCATTCCTTCTGAAACTATTCCAAATAATCCAAAAGAGGGAACCCTTCCCAAATCATTTTATGAGACCAACATCATCCTGATACCAAAACCTGGCAGAGACTCAACAAAAAAAAGAAAACTTCAAAAGAAAAGGCCAATATCCATGATGAACATAGATGCAAAAATCTTCAATAAAATACTGGCAAACCGATTGCAACAGCACATTAAAAAACTTATCCATCATGATCAAGTAGGATTCATCCTGGGATGCAAGGCTGGTTCAACATACGCAAGTCTATAAATGTAATTCACCACATAAACAGAAGCAAAAACAAAAACCACATGATTATCTCAATTGACGCAGAGAAGGCATTTGACAAAATTCAACAGCCCTTTATGCTAAAAACCCTCAATAAACTTGGTATTGATGGAACATATCTCAAAGTAATAAAAGCTATTTATGACAAACCAACAGCCAATATCATACTTAATGGGCAAAACTGGAAGCATTCCCTTTGAAATCCGGCACTAGACAAGGATGCCCTCTCTCACCACTTCTATTCAACATAGTACTGGAAGTTCTAGCCAGAGCAATCAGGCAAGAAAAAGAAATAAAGTGTATTCAAATAGGAAAGGTGGAAGCCAAATTGTCTCTATTTGCAGACGACATGATAGTATACCTAGAAGACCCCATCACCTCAGCCCAAAAGCTCCTGCAACTGATAAGCAACTTCAGCAAAGTCTCAGGATATAAAATCAATGTTCAAAAATCACAAGCATTCCTATACACCAATAACAGACTTAAAGAGAACCAAATCAAGAACGAACTGCCATTCACAATTGCTACAAAGAAAATAAAATACCTAGGAATACAACTCACTAGGAATGTAAGGGACCTCTTTAAGGAAAACTACAAACAACTGCTCAACGAAATAAGAGAGGACACAAACAGATGGAGAAACATTCCATGTTCGTGGTTAGGAAGAATCAATATCGTGAAAATGGCTATACTGCCCAAAGTAATTTACACAATCAATGCTATCCCCATCAAACTACCATTGAATTTCTTCACAGAACTGGAAAAACCACCATGAATTTCATATGGAACCAAAAAGAGCCCGCATAGCCAAGTCAATTCTAAGCAAAAGAACACAGCGGGAGGCATCACGCTACCAGACTTCAAACTATACTACAAGGCTACAGTAATCAAAACAGCATGGTACTGGTACCAAAACAGAGATATAGACCAATGGAACAGAACAGAGGCATCGGAGGCAACACAACACATCTACAACCATATTATCTTTGATAAATCAGGCAAGAAAAAGAAATAAAGGGTATTCAAATAGGAAAGGTGGAAGCCAAATTGTCTCTATTTGCAGACGACATGATAGTATACCTAGAAGACCCCATCACCTCAGCCCAAAAGCTCCTGCAACTGATAAGCAACTTCAGCAAAGTCTCAGGATATAAAATCAATGTTCAAAAATCACAAGCATTCCTATACACCAATAACAGACTTAAAGAGAACCAAATTAAGAACGAACTGCCATTCACAATTGCTACAAAGAAAATAAAATACCTAGGAATACAACTCACTAGGAATGTAAGGGACCTCTTTAAGGAAAACTACAAACAACTGCTCAACGAAATAAGAGAGGACACAAACAGATGGAGAAACATTCCATGTTCGTGGTTAGGAAGAATCAATATCGTGAAAATGGCTATACTGCCCAAAGTAATTTACACAATCAATGCTATCCCCATCAAACTACCATTGAATTTCTTCACAGAACTGGAAAAACCACCATGAATTTCATATGGAACCAAAAAGAGCCCGCATAGCCAAGTCAATTCTAAGCAAAAGAACACAGCGGGAGGCATCACGCTACCAGACTTCAAACTATACTACAAGGCTACAGTAATCAAAACAGCATGGTACTGGTACCAAAACAGAGATATAGACCAATGGAACAGAACAGAGGCATCGGAGGCAACACAACACATCTACAACCATATTATCTTTGATAAACCAGACAAAAACAGGCAATGGGGAAAGGATTCCTATTTAATAAATGGTGTTGGGAAAACTGGCTAGCCATGTGCAGAAAGCAGAAACTGGACCCCTTCCTGACACCTTACACTAAAATTAACTCCAGATGGATTAAAGACTTAAATGTAAGACCTGACACCATAAAAACCCTAGAAGAAAATCTAGGCAAAACCATTCAGGACATAGGAGTAGGCAAGGACTTCATGAACAAAACACCAAAAGCATTGGCAACAAAAGCCAAAATAGACAAATGGGACCTAATCAAACTCCACAGCTTCTGCACGGCAAAAGAAACAGTCACTAGAGTGAATCGGCAACCATCAGAATGGGAAAAATCTTTGCAGTTTACACATCTGACAAAGGGTTGATATCCAGAATTTACAAAGAACTCAAACAGATTTACAGGAAAAAAACAAACAAGCCCATTCAAAATGGGCAAAGGATATGAACAGAAACTTTACAAAAGAAGACATACATGAGGCCAACAAACATATGAAAAAGTGCTCATCGCCATTGGTCATTAGAGAGATGCAAATCAAAACCACATTGAGATACCATCTCACGCCAGTTAGAATGGCGATCATTAAAAATCTGGAGACAGCAGATGCTGGAGAGGATGTGGAGAAATAGGAACACTCTTACACTGTTGGTGGGAGTGTAAATTAGTTCAACCATTGTGGAAGACAGTGTGGCGATTCCTCAGGGACCTAGAAATAGAAATTCCATTTGACCCAGCAATCCCATTACTGGGTATCTATCCAAAAGACTATAAATCGTTCTACTATAAGGACACATGCACGCGAATGTTCATTGCAGCACTGTTTACAATAGCAAAGACCTGGAACCAACCCAAATGCCCAACGATGATAGACTGGACTGGGAAAATGTGGCACATATACACCATGGAATATTATGCAGCAATCAAAATGATGAGTTTGTGTCTTTTGTAGGGACATGGATGAATCTGGAGAACATCATTCTCAGCAAACTGACACAAGAACAGAAAAAGAAATACCGCATATACTCACTCATAGGTGGGTGAGAAAAATAGGAACACATGGACACAGAGAGGCGGTCTACTATACACTGGGGACTGTTGGGGGGGATAGCCTGGGTATGAATACCAAGTGTGGGTGACGGGGAGGAAAACAGCAAAGCACACTGCCATGTGTGTACCTATGCAACTATCTTGCTCGTTCTGCACATGTACCCCCAAACCTATAATGCAATAAAATTTTTTTAAAAAAATACTTTATGAGATTCTTCAGGGTAAAATGAACAATCACTAAATAATATGAATTAAAGAAAAGATAAATGTAAACATTTTGACAATAACAAAGAATAAAATAAATTTAAAATGTGTACCATCACAATGTGTGCTCTAGATAATTTAAAACGCTAATATATATATATATATATATATATATATATATATATATATATATATATATATATATATATATATATATATATATATATATATATATATATATATATATATATATATATATATATATATATATATATATATATATATATATATATATATATATATATATATATATATATATATATATATATATATATATATATATATATTTTTCAAAACTGTTACTAATGCATTTTTGACATACAATGCATAGAGGTATAATTTTGAGAATGCATAAGGTGAAATAATATGGGTCAAGCTATGTGGGAATAAGGCTTTTGTTTGTTATTGAAGGTAAACCAGTATAACTTAAAAAATAAAATTTTACAAGGTTCAATGCAATTTTTATAGCAGGCACAGTAGAAAAAGTAACAGGCAGGTAGAAAGCTTACTGCAGTACACCACAGAGAAGGAGCTGTGGATTCAGCCACTCTCACCTAATACTATTTAGCCAGCTATACTGGCACTATGATAAAATATGCTTGATGTCTCAGCAGAATGTAAGTGTGGAGAGCCTAGGTGATATAACATACCTGCTTCTTCACACAATTTTTAGTTACACAGGTGACATTAAGTGGAAGAGGCTTATGTTTACTAAACACCTAATAAATAACTGGAGATAGAAAGATGTGGATACATGGAGACTCAACTGAAACAAAGTTAGCACAGCAACTGCCTCCATTCTGTCTCTTTCTTCATGTCTTCCCAGAATTTTAGGTTGAATCTACCCTTGATAAAAGACAAAACAAAACAAAAAAAATTGAGACAGAGTATTTACTTCAGTGCAAACGTTATGACAAACCGAATGACACTTGGGAAACAGAGCATAACCTTGTGATCTGTGAAATATGTATCAGTGACTCTAACAGGTGACAGACTGAAAAACAGAACAAAAGGACATAGACTGGAACAAGTAGAATTTTTCAAATAATGCCAAAAATGGAGCATCCACATCTGCCAACAGGAGTTTTTTAAGAACTCTCCTAAAATGCATTCAATGACAGACAAGAAAAATCCAAAAACAGCCGGTGTTTCCCTGGGAGCAAGAACATTAGGAAAACACTTCAGCTGTCTGACCTGAAATATATGGAGATGATAAATTGAACTATAAAGACACGTGATTTTTAGATACTCTTTTACAGTGTGGAATAAATATATACCTTTAATGGACCCTAGAACCTGGATTCTGTTGCACCAGATAAACAGGAGAAGTTGTTTAAAGTGGAAGAAGAGAAGCCTGTCATAGTCTCTTCAGATCCTGGTTCAGAACAGCCTGAAACAGGAAACAGAACCCAGACACACCCACTAATATATCAGATGTCTGCCTTGGTTACTGCTTCATGGACACAAACTCAACTAACATTGAAGGTGTATTGGTAGTAATGGATGCCTTACAGCCAATGGAAGAGCAAATAGGCATACATCTGTTTGAATAGTGAGAAGTGGGCAATGAAATATTGATGAAGATAAACACTTGTCTTTTTCAAGTATATCATCTTGATAAAAATGATATATCTTTTATCAAGATGATATACTTCACTTAAAGGCTAAAAGTAATCGCCAGCAGATACAGAGACATTACAGTAAAGAAAGCCCTTTGAACAGAATCCAGATGGCTGTGTTGCGGTTACATTTTAAAATATCATGGGTAAAATGTCTGCCAAAGAAAGGCTGATTGATGGGTGAAAGATTTCAGCATAAGAGGCATGTGTCCAAGGTGTGGTCTATCAGGTGTTTTTGATTTCAACATTCAGCCAGAAGGTTATGATTCAAATTTAGATGCTTGATTAATGTAATCCAGTTATGCTGGAAGAATGTATGGCCCTTGTGTACCATAATATTAAATGTAACTGAAACAGGCCAGTGAGTGAGAGTGTGAAGTACTAAAGAAAATTTGCAGCTCAGCACAAATCTTCGAGTTTATTTTAGAGTACATGCAAAAGAAATTTGATTAGTTTTAATAGTCAGTATATCTGTTCAGGACACTATAACTGAGCTGTGTGAAAAACAATATTAACTGCAAGATGCCCTAAACCATCTCTATAGACCCACAATATTTTAGTCACAACAAAAGCTTTGAAAAAATAACTGAAAATGTTTAAGCTATTTATTTAATACAATACAGGCATTTTAAGTACTATACATTTGAAATAAATAATAAAATGGCAACTTTTCTTAAATGTGATAATTTTATGTACATTTAACCCTCCACATAAGAGCAGGCTGTTGAACATTAGCCTGTTTTTTCAAGCCCTGAACTTTATTTCTGCTACTAGATAAAAAAGCAGAATTCTGTTTTATTAGAATTGAGTAACAAAAAATATTTGCAACAAAGTTTGTTTTTTTGTATTTTTATCTCCTAGAATGCAGAGTGTAATGGGGTATAAGGCAGCCTCTGCTTCTCTTCTTCAAATAGAGACAGAAATATCTGAGACATTGATTTTTACTTTATAGTGTCAAACATACCTCAGAGACATGATATTCTAAATGAACCCACTTGCATTTAGAATAATTGTTTTCAACACAAAATTTACTCATGCTTTTTCACCCAAGCTGAATATAATATTGAATTTAAGCTGAAATGAAAATTGACTTTCTCTTTCTTTATGAAAGTCTAGCCTTTATGTAGTTAACAACTTCCTTTAAAACAAAGAAAAGAAATCTAAACTATATTTTATTTTATTTTATTTTATTTTATTTTATTTTATTTTATTTTATTTTATTTTATTTTATTTTATTTTATTTTATTTTATTTTATTTTATTTTATTTTATTTTATTTTATTTTATTTTATTTTATTTTATTTTATTTTATTTTATTTTATTTTATTTTATTTTATTTTATTTTATTTTATTTTATTTTATTTTATTTTATTTTATTTTATTTTATTTTATTTTATTTTATTTTATTTTATTTTATTTTATTTTATTTTATTTTATTTTATTTTATTTTATTTTATTTTATTTTATTTTATTTTATTTTATTTTATTTTATTTTATTTTATTTTATTTTATTTTATTTTATTTTATTTTATTTTATTTTATTTTATTTTATTTTATTTTATTTTATTTTATTTTATTTTATTTTATTTTATTTTATTTTATTTTATTTTATTTTATTTTATTTTATTTTATTTTATTTTATTTTATTTTATTTTATTTTATTTTATTTTATTTTATTTTATTTTATTTTATTTTATTTTATTTTATTTTATTTTATTTTATTTTATTTTATTTTATTTTATTTTATTTTATTTTATTTTATTTTATTTTATTTTATTTTATTTTATTTTATTTTATTTTATTTTATTTTATTTTATTTTATTTTATTTTATTTTATTTTATTTTATTTTATTTTATTTTATTTTATTTTATTTTATTTTATTTTATTTTATTTTATTTTATTTTATTTTATTTTATTTTATTTTATTTTATTTTATTTTATTTTATTTTATTTTATTTTATTTTATTTTATTTTATTTTATTTTATTTTATTTTATTTTATTTTATTTTATTTTATTTTATTTTATTTTATTTTATTTTATTTTATTTTATTTTATTTTATTTTATTTTATTTTATTTTATTTTATTTTATTTTATTTTATTTTATTTTATTTTATTTTATTTTATTTTATTTTATTTTATTTTATTTTATTTTATTTTATTTTATTTTATTTTATTTTATTTTATTTTATTTTATTTTATTTTATTTTATTTTATTTTATTTTATTTTATTTTATTTTATTTTATTTTATTTTATTTTATTTTATTTTATTTTATTTTATTTTATTTTATTTTATTTTATTTTATTTTATTTTATTTTATTTTATTTTATTTTATTTTATTTTATTTTATTTTATTTTATTTTATTTTATTTTATTTTATTTTATTTTATTTTATTTTATTTTATTTTATTTTATTTTATTTTATTTTATTTTATTTTATTTTATTTTATTTTATTTTATTTTATTTTATTTTATTTTATTTTATTTTATTTTATTTTATTTTATTTTATTTTATTTTATTTTATTTTATTTTATTTTATTTTATTTTATTTTATTTTATTTTATTTTATTTTATTTTATTTTATTTTATTTTATTTTATTTTATTTTATTTTATTTTATTTTATTTTATTTTATTTTATTTTATTTTATTTTATTTTATTTTATTTTATTTTATTTTATTTTATTTTATTTTATTTTATTTTATTTTATTTTATTTTATTTTATTTTATTTTATTTTATTTTATTTTTAATTTTTATTGCATTATAGGTTTTGGGGTACATGTGCAGAACGTGCAAGATAGTTGCATAGGTACACACATGGCAGTGTGTTTTGCTGCCTTCCTCCCCTTCACCCACACTTGGTATTCATCCTACTTTATTTTTAAAATGAGTAATGGAAAATTTGAAGTACAAAGAAAATAAAATGTAAGAAACAGCAAGTAAAAGCCAGATAGTAATATTTTAACTGCATTTTTAAAATGTAATTTCTTGCATAAAAGACTCAGATGGTTGAACATGCACTGTTGAAACAAGAGTGTATTTATATTATTTCCATGTAAGTCCTACTTAGGTGCAAAGACACAGAGGCCAAAAGTAAAATAAAGTCAAGTGCTATGAAAAGAATAACAGTGGACTACAGAAGACTACATATCTGTCTCTTCAACTTTACAACAGTGCAGTGGCAGAATCAGCAAGATGCAAAAATGTCAAAGGCTTTACTTCTAATAGTATGGGTAAAAATAATACTCTTTGGTGGAAACTGTTAAGAAAATTAGGTAAAATAAATGTATTGGCACTGTTGATTCATGAGTTGTGAGATTAAAGGTGTTTACTCACTCTATGCATAGTACTTTTGACCATATGTGGACAACAAAGATACATAACCAAGTTCCATGGTAGCTGGTAAGTTCAGTGGACAAAATGAAGAAAGGAAATTGTTGACTAATGAATTCTGCTTCTATGCTTCAGGGAGACATACTGAGCCTCGAGTTTGCTGGTTTTGCACAGAATAGAAGCCTTATTACCTGAAGAAAGTAATGCCAATATTGTGGAAAAACAAACACAGAATTTTATTATGTGAGTGACTGACCTGCAATAGAAGATGCAGGCACAGCCTCATCAGGCATCTACAGTTATTGTGAGGACATTGACTGGACAAGATTTAGGCCCTACAATTTGTACTGGGGACATGTGAGAAAACCCCAATAAATCTAGAAACACTGAATGTTCAAACTCTACTAAACTAGTTAATTTATTTGTTTCCAGAAAAATCACCTTCCTACTCTTCCAAAAGGCAACATTCCCCATCTGTTCCATACTGCCATCAGCCTTTCCAACTCTGAAGTGATAAATGCTTCACTGACTGAGGCAACAGTGATGGACTCCCCTGAAGCAATTTCTGGGTAAGATAATGTTGATTCATCTCAGATGCCATGTACATTACTTCTGTTTGTTTCTAGTTCTTCAAGTAGACTAAATTCTATTGAGCTATTAGAGCTGAAGTTGAGAATGAGACCTATGAGGTAGTGTGCAAAAAAATTTTTGTTTGAAGTAATTCTTTTTATTTAACAGCAATCTGAACCATACTCATTACAATAAATATATAGATATTAATTTCATGAGATTGTCATAAAAGAAACATGTCATTATATCAGGCTGAATTTATCAATTAAAGTGTACAAAGAACATTGTATTTAATGTGTCAGCTTGGGATGCAGAGAAAGATTCAAAAGCTTAGGGATACTGAAATATTGGAAAACATTTATGTCTTTAGACAAACTCATCTTATCTGAGAAAGTCCAGAAGATATTTTCTTAACCTATGCCTGGCAAACAGATTTCTGAGGACAGCTCATACATCTTCAAATAGCCTTGTAATTGATTTTCTGTTACTGCTATGAGCTCAACATCTATAATTGCTCTCCTTTCATAGTCTGCTCCTGTCAAAGTGACTTGGCTAATTTGTAACCAATTAAAGAACATTCCATCAGAAATCAGTATACTTATTGATTTGCAGCATGCTTACATGAGTATTCCCTTATTATTTTACTTAGATATTTACTTGAAAATTACTATTTAAACAAATTGTTGTATGTTTGCTTTACACAAACAAAATTTTACATTTTAATATAGTATCTAGACTATTATATTTTATGCAGAATTCATCACTGCATTTAATTAATAGCAAACATAGTAAAAGAGGAATTGACATTATTAAGTCAGAAGATAAAAATATGTTGTCACCATTTATTTTACTCATTCAAATTGGCAGGTTGCCCACAACTCAAACTGCAGGCTCAAATACTATTTTTGCTATAGGTGAGCCAGGCACAGCATAGCGAGAGGTGCATGAGTGTGTGAATGTTGAGTCAAGCCATTGCATACAGCTGAGCCCATATGCTGATAAGATGACAAGGTCCAGATGACAGCACAGGTGTCAGTTTTCTGCAAGTATCCAGCTAAATTAGGCATACCACTCATTGTTTTCCTGCAGGTACTGCAGAATCCAGATGGCTGAGCTGCTGTTACATTTTAAAATATCATGGGTGAAATGTCTGCCGAAAAAGGCTGATTATTGGGTGAAAGCTGACAGCATAGGAGGCATGTGCCAATGGTGTGGTCTATCAGGTGTTTTTGATTTCAACATCCACCCGAAGGTTATGATTCAAATTTAGATGCTGGATTCATGTAATCTAGTTATGCTGGAAGAATGTATAACCCTTGTATACTGTAATATTAAATGTAACTGTAACAGGCCAGTGAGTGAGAGTGTAAAGTACTTAAAAAAATTTGGAGCTCAGCACAAATCTTCGAGTTCATTTCAGAGTACACGCAAAAGAAATTTGGTTAGTTTTAATTGTCAGCATATCTGCTCTGAACACAATAACTGAGCTGTGTGGAAAACATCATTAACTACAAGATGCCCTAAACCATCTCTATAGACCCACAAAAGCTTTGAAAAAACTTGAAAATGTTTAACCTATTTATTTATTTATTTATTTATTTATTTATTTATTTATTTATTTATACATATTTTACTCTACATATCAGTGTTTATTTACTCCCAGCTGCCAGAGCAGTGCTACTCCAAGAGTGTTCGGTGTTGTGTTAAAATAAGGTTTTTGGCTGCCTTGACATTGTTCATCCCATCCCTTTCATTGCTCCAATAATGTGTCTAAAGAGCATAGATCTCCTTTGTATATTAATCCAAATATAACATTTGTCTTTCTGTTTGAGGTCTTTTTAAAAAAAATTTTTTTGAAGTAATTCTTTTTATTTAACAGCAATCTGAACCATACTCATTACAATAAATATATAGATATTAATTTCATGAGATTGTCATAAAAGAAACATGTCATTATATCAGGCTGAATTTATCAATTAAAGTGTACAAAGAACATTGTATTTAATGTGTCAGCTTGGGATGCAGAGAAAGATTCAAAAGCTTAGGGATACTGAAATATTGGAAAACATTTATGTCTTTAGACAAACTCATCTTATCTGAGAAAGTCCAGAAGATATTTTCTTAACCTATGCCTGGCAAACAGATTTCTGAGGACAGCTCATACATCTTCAAATAGCCTTGTAATTGATTTTCTGTGTATGTCAGATGTAACAGTGGGAACCACAGTCACTTAACTACAAAATTTCAATACAATAAAAACAATTGGATACTGAGGTGGATCCTGAGGGTCAAAGTGGCAACACTCAGTCATCAAAAACAAGGTAGGCATAGCTAAGCAAAAGTGCAAATTAGAACGATCTGACTCCTGTAGAGCTCTAGCATTGGATAATTAATCACAATGTCTTGGAATTGAAATAAATACAAAAACTACTGCATTCTTACTTAAGTTATACAAACAGAAAACTATTGGTTCAAATGGAATAAGGATTTTTCTGAATTATTAACACAAGTATTACAGCCTTGCAATCAATTTTCAGATTAGACCCTATTAAAATATGCAGATTCTTTTGAAAACCGGGAGGCCTCATTTCCTAGAGAATAGACCCCACTTTATTACTGACAATTGTTGCAGTGAAACTTCACTTGATCTTTTCCCAAGGAGAACTGAAGCCTTGTACTAGGGTGGCTGTGCTTTAGAAAAATAAAAATAATCAGAAGTTTTAAAATCTACTGGACACTACCTCTGAGCACTTATTTATTTCAGGGAAACCAAAATGTCACTGTGGTAATATAGTTAAAGGAAGAGCTTATAGAGATTAGGTAACTTACAATGTTTTAACTTAGGTCTTATTATAGAGCTTTAATTGTAGCCTTGAATTTATCCCGTGGTCATTTTCACTTTGCAAGACTGCATAATTGGCATAGACATACTTCGTAGCTGGCAGAACTCCACATTTGCTACCTGAAATTTGGGGTGAGTGTTACTACAGTGGAAAAGGTTAAATGGAAGCCATAATAGCTGTCTCTATGTAGAAAAATAGTAAGTGAAAAGCAATAATATGTTCCTGAGGGTACTGCAAAAATTCGTGATACCATCAAGAAATTCAAAGACACAGGAGATGTAATCAAAAGAACATTCTCATTGAAATCTCCCATTTGGTGTCTGTGGAACACAGATGAATCTTGGAGAATGAGAGTGAATTATCATGACTTAAGCAAGTTGTAATTCAAATTGCAGCTTCTATACTGAATGTAATTTTATTGTTTTAGCAAATTAATACATCTTCTGTTACCCTGTTACCTGGTACTCAGCCACTGACTTTGCAAATGCCTTTATGTCTATTTCCATCAATAAATTACATATATAGAATGTTATTCAGTGTTAACTCATATAATGAAAATAGATAATATATAAGAGAATATACATATTTTACTCTACATATCAGTGTTTATTTATATGTTATATTGTACAAACTATATAATATGAGCTTTAAAAATGTGAATAACAACCATATTTCTGGTAATGCAAAATATATACCAATGTCTTGATTTCACACTGCTTTCATTGCTCCAATAATGTGTCTAAAGAGCATAGATCTCCCTTTGTATATTAATCCAAATATAACATTTGTCTTTCTGTTTGAGGTCTTTTTAAAAAAATTATTGCATTATATGTTTCGGGGTACATGTGAAGAACGTGCAAGATAGTTGCATAGGTAAACACATGGCAGTGTGTTTTGCTGCCTTCCTCCCCTTCACCCACACTTGGCATTCATCCCCAGGCTATCCCCAACAGCCCACCCCAGTGTCCCTCCCCCATTTCCCCCAACAGTCCCCAGTGTATAGTAGACCACCTCTCTGTGTCCATGTGTTCTCATTTTTCTCACCCACTTATGAGTGAGTATATGCAGTATTTCTTTTTCTGTTCTTGTGTCAGTTTGCTGAGAATGATGTTCTCCAGATTCATCCATGTCCTTACAAAAAACACAAACTCATCATTTTTTATTGCTGCACACTAAAATTAACTCCAGATGGATTAAAGACTTAAACGTAAGACCTGACACCATAAAAACCCTAGAAGAAAATCTAGGAAAAACCATTCAGGACATAGAAGTAGGCAAGGACTTCATGAATAAAACACCAAAAGCATTGGCAACAAAAGCCAAAATAGACAAATGGGACCTAATCAAACTCCACAGTTTCTGCACAGCAAAAGAAACAGTCACTAGAGTGAATCAGCCACCATCAGAATGGGAAAAAATCTTTGCAGTTTACACATCAGACAAAGGGCTGATATCCAGAATTTACAAAGAACTCAAACAGATTTACAGGAAAAACAAACAAGCCCATTCAAAAATGGGAAATATTAAACCATTTGAAACAAATAAAAAATTTTGCAAGAAACAAGATAAGTGACTACACATTAATAAGGACTATCAAAAATAAAAAGCGTGTTTATTTACTAAAAACTCAGCTGCCAGAAAGCAGTAGACCAATACGATCCAAGAGATGTAAGAAAAAAATTCAAAGAGAAATGTTGTGTTAAAACAAGGTTTTCGGGCCGGGCACGGTTGCACATGCCTGTAATCCCATTCCATTGGGAGGACGAGGCAGGTGAATCACGAGGTCAAGAGATCAACACCATCCTGGTCAACATGCTGAAACCCCGTCTCTAATAAAAAGAGAAAATGTTAGCTGGGCCTGGTGGCATGCACCTGTAAGCAAAGCTACTGGGGAGGCTGAGGAAAGAGCATTGTCTGAACCCAGAAGGCGGAAGTGGCAGTGAGCCGTGGTCTCACCTCCAGCCTGGATAACAAAAGCAAAACTCAATATCAAAATAAATAAATAAAACCATGCTTCCATTAAAAATGTGAGATAAATTTTTACATTTTTCAAATAACAGATATGGATTATCACAAGCATACTACACTTTAAAAAATATTTTATGAGATCCTTCAGGGTAAAAGGAACAAACACTAAACAATATAAATTAAACAAAAAGGTAAATATAAACATTTTGACAATTACAAAAAATAAAATAAATTTAAAATGTGTACCATCACAATTTGTGCTCTAGATAATTTAAAACGCTAATATATATATATATATATATATATATAATTATTTTTATATGTATTATACAAAATAATAATATGTTAAAAATATAAACAATGTCAATGAGGCATACATAAGCATTTTAAAAAATAAAGTGCAAAAGACAAAATATCAGGGAGACTAATACAAAATAGTCAAGTATGTCACAAATTTGAGAAAAGAAAAATAGCAAAGAAGCTTTGACAACTTCAAGTTAAACAAACTCAAAATAACACATTCAAACCTGCATGATTATCACCACCAATTCCACAGAAATACAAGCTACTTTTAGGAAATAGCTCAAACACCTTTGTGCATCTAAACCAGAAAATAAAGAATAAATAAATAAATAATACTCAGGACCAAGTTGCAATTGCTGTGCTGAGGACTTCATGGTAATTGGCTGGTAGATTAGCACATAGAAATAACAGGTTTAGAAATGTTTACATTTGAGATTGAAATAAACTTTTATCGATAGAATACCAAGTTCAAAAATAAATTATAATTTATTTTGGAATTAATAATTATTAAACATTTTAAGAAATATTAAACTTTTTAAAACAAATAAAAAATTTTGCAAGAAACAAGATAAGTGAATACACATTAATAAGGACTATCAAAAATAAACAGCGTGTTTATTTACTAAAAACTCAGCTGCCAGAAAGCAGTAGACCAATACGATCCAAGAGATGTAAGAAAAAAATTCAAAGAGAAATGTTGTGTTAAAACAAGGTTTTCGGGCCGGGCACGGTTGCACATGCCTGTAATCCCATTCCATTGGGAGGACGAGGCAGGTGAATCACGAGGTCAAGAGATCAACACCATCCTGGTCAACATGCTGAAACCCCGTCTCTAATAAAAACAGAAAATGTTAGCTGGGCCTGGTGGCATGCACCTGTAAGCACAGCTACTGGGGAGGCTGAGGAAAGAGCATTGTCTGAACCCAGAAGGCGGAAGTGGCAGTGAGCCGTGGTCTCACCTCCAGCCTGGATAACAAAAGCAAAACTCAATATCAAAATAAATAAATAAATAAAACCATGCTTCCATTAAAAATGTGAGATAAATTTTTACATTTTTCAAATAACAGATATGGATTATCACAAGCATACTACACTTTAAAAAATATTTTATGAGATCCTTCAGGGTAAAATGAACAAACACTAAACAATATAAATTAAAGAAAAAGGTAAATATAAACATTTTGAAAATTACAAAAAATAAAATAAATTTAAAATGTGTACCATCACAATTTGTGCTCTAGATAATTTAAAACGCTAATATATATAATTATTTTTATATGTATTATACAAAATAATAATATTTTAAATATTTATTATAAAACACTAATATATATATATATATAATTATTTTTATATGTATTATATAAAATAATAATATTTTATATATTTATTATAAAACACTAATATATATATATTTTTCAAATCTGTTACTAATAATTTTTTGACATACAATGCATAGAGGTATAATTTTGAGAATGTGTAAAGTGAAATAATATGGGTCAAGCTATGTGGGAATAAGGCTTTGTTTGTTATTGAAGGTAAACTAGCATAACTTTAAAAATTAAATTTTACAAGATTCAATGCAATTTTTATAGCAGGCACAGTAGAAAAAGTAACAAGCAGGTAGAAAGCTTACCGCAGTACACCACAGAGCAGGAACTGTGCATTCAGCCCCATCACCTGAGACTATTTAGCCAGCTATACTGGCACTATAATAAAAAATGCATGATGTCTCAGCAGAAAGTAAGTGTGGAGAGCCTAAGCGATATAACATACCAACTTCTTCACACATTTTTTAGTACACAGGTGACATTAAGTGGAAGAGGCTTATGTTTACCAAACACCTAATAAAAACCTGGAGGTAGAAAGAAGTGGATACATGGAGACTCAACTGAAACAAAGTTAGCACAGCAACTGTCTCCATTCTGTCTCTATCTTCATGTCTTCCCAGAATTGTAGGTTGAATATACCCTTGATAAAAGACAAAACAAAACAAAACAAAATTGAGACAGAGTATTTACTTCAGTGCAAACGTTATGACAAACCGAATGACACTTGGGAAACAGAGCATAACCTTGTGATCTGTGAAATATGTATCAGTTACTCTAACAGGTGACAGACTGAAAAACAGAACAAAAGGACATAGACTGGAACAAATAGAATTTTTCAAATAATGCCAAAAATGGAGCATCCACATCTGCCAACAGGAGTTTTTAAGAAATCTCCTAAAATGCATTTAATGACAGACATCAAAAATCCAAAAACAGCCGGTGTTTCCCTGGGAGCAAGAACATTAGGAAAACACTTCAGCTGTCTGACCTGAAATATATGGAGATGATAAATTGAACTATCAAGACATGTGCTCTTTAGATACTCTTTTATGATGTGGAATAAATAAGTACTTTTCATGAACCCTAGACACTGGATTCTGTTGCACCACATAAGCAGGAGAAGGTGTTCAAGGTGGCAGAAGAGAAGCCTGTCATAATCTCTTCAGATCCTGGTGCAGAACAGCCTGAAACAGAAAACAGAACCCAGACACACCCACTAATATATCAGATGTCTGCCTTGGTTACTGCTTCATGGACACAAACTCAACTAACATTGAAGGTGTATTGGTAGTAATGGATCCCTTAAGAGCCAATGGAAGAGCAAATAGGCATACATCTGTTTGAATAGTGAGAAGTGGGCAATGAATTATTGATGAAGAAAAGACTTGTCTTTTTCAAGCATATCATCTTGGTAAAATATATATCACCTATTACCAAGATGATATACTTCACTATAAGGTTAAAAGTAATTGTCAGCAGCAGAGGCATTACAGTAAAGAAAGACCTTTGGACAGAATCCAGATGGCTGTGCTGCTGTTACATTTTAAAATATCATGGGTGAAGTGTCTGCCAAAAAAAGGCTGATTTTTGGGTGAAAGCTGACAGCATAGGAAGCATGTGCCAATGGTGTGGTCTATCAGGTGTTTTTGACTTCAACATCCACCCGAAGGTTATGATTCAAATTTAGACCCTGGATTCATGTAATCCAGTTATGCTGGAAAAATGTATGGCCCTTGTATACTGTAATATTAAATGTAACTGGAATAGGCCAGTGAGTGAGAGTGTAAAGTACTAAAGAAAATTTGGAGCTCAGCACAAATCTTCGAGTTTATTTTAGAGTACACGCAAAAGAAATTTTGGTTAGTATTAATTGTCAGTATATCTGCTCTGGACACAATAACTGAGCTGTGTGGAAAACATCATTAACTACAAGATGCCCTAAACCATCTCTATAGACCCACAGAATTTTAGTCATAACAAAAGCTTTGAAAAAAACCTGAAAATGTTTAAGCTATTTATTAAATATAATGCAGGTATTTTAATTACTATACATTTAAAATAAATAACAAAATGAAAACTTTTCTCAAATGTCATAATTTCATGTACATTTAACCCTCCACATAAAAGCAGGCTGTTGAACATTAGCCTGTTTTTTCAAGCATATCATCTTGGTAAAACATATATCACCTATTACCAAGATGATATACTTCACTATAAGGTTAAAAGTAATTGTCAGCAGCAGAGGCATTACAGTAAAGAAAGACTATTGGACAGAATCCAGATGGCTGTGCTGCTGTTACATTTTAAAATATCATGGGTGAAATGTCTGCCAAAAAAGGCTGATTTTTGGGTGAAAGCTGACAGCATAGGAGGCATGTGCCAATGGTGTGGTCTATCAGGTGTTTTTGACTTCAACATCCACCCGAAGGTTATGATTCAAATTTAGACCCTGGATTCATATAATCCAGTTATGCTGGAAAAATGTATGGCCCTTGTATACTGTAATATTAAATGTAACTGGAACAGGCCAGTGAGTGAGAGTGTAAAGTACTAAAGAAAATTTGGAGCTCAGCACAAATCTTCGAGTTCATTTTAGAGTACACGCAAAAGAAATTTGGTTAGTTTTAATTGTCAGTATATCTGCTCTGGACACAATAACTGAGCTGTGTGGAAAACATCATTAACTACAAGATGCCCTAAACCATCTCTATAGACCCACAAAAACTTTGAAAAAAAACTTGAAAATGTTTAAGCTATTTATTAAATATAATGCAGGTATTTTAATTACTATACATTTAAAATAAATAACAAAATGAAAACTTTTCTCAAATGTCATAATTTCATGTACATTTAACCCTCCACATAAAAGCAGGCTGTTGAACATTAGCCTGTTTTTTCAAGCCCTAAACTTTATTTCTGCAGCTAGCTAAAAAGCAGAATTCTGTTTTATTAGAATTGAGGGACAAAAAATTGTAACAAAGTTTGTTTTTTGTATTTTTATCTCTAGAATGCAGCGTGTAATGGAGTATGAGGCAGCCTCTCTTTCTCTTCTTTAAATAGAGACAGAAATATCTGAGACATTGATTTTTACTTTATGGTGGGAAAAGTACCTCAGGGACATAATATTCTAAATGAACAGACATGCATTTTAAAATAAAAGTTTTCAATACAAAATTTACTGATGCTTATTCACACAAACTGAACATAAGATTGAATTTATGCTTCAATGACAACTGACTTTCTCTTTCTTCATAAAAGTCTAGCTCTCATGTAGTTAATAACTCCTTTTAAAACAAAGGAAAGAAATGTAAACTATATGTAACATGTAAAATGCCGCGAGCCTACATTTATGTGCACAAAATTTTATAGAACACACTTCATGTTTAGTTATCCGGAAACTGTCTGAATCTTGTTCTCTAATTTTTTATGGAGGCTTCATTACATTGGCATAATTGAATAATCCACTGGTCACTGGTGATCAATGTGACTATTTTTCTGGGATTTTTATGGTGTTGATTCAGCATCCAAAACTCTCTGTGGATGCTGACACCATTGCTCAAGTTTCTCGTGGCTCTTACATTTTTCTCCTTCCATTCTCTTTCCACCTTCCTCTTTTTTTCTTCTTCTGACCTTCTCTACCTTCTTTCCACTCTGTGTATATCAGCTTTGGCCCCATATCGTAGAAAAAAATGTTGTCACCATTTATTTTACTCATTCAAATTGGCAGGTTGCCCACAACTCAAACTGCAGGCTCAAATACTATTTTTGCTATAGGTGAGCCAGGCACAGCATAGCGAGAGGTGCATGAGTGTGTGAATGTTGAGTCAAGCCATAGCATACAGCTGAGCCCATATGCTGATAAGATGACAAGGTCCAGATGACAGCACAGGTGTCAGTTTTCTGCAAGTATCCAGCTAAATTAGGCATACCACTCATTGTTTTCCCTGCAGGTACTGCAGAATCCAGATGTGCTGACATCCAGAAGCCTAGAAATGTCAGAAACTGCAGAGCATGAAAAATAACGTTGCAGCCCTTGCTTGGAAAAGTTTTAGGTCTAGGTTTTTTGAAGAGATAAAGCCCTAATTTATTTTATTTTATTTTTTATTCTTGGTAAGCAAAAACATGGCAAGTTTGGGCGTTTTATGCCTATTTGTTTGACTAATTATTCAGTTTTGCCATTTACCTGTGAGTCCTTGTGCCATCTACAGTAAGAATGAGGTACGTGAACAACAGAAAAGTATCTCAGAAGACCCTAAGTGGTAGTTCCTTTTCAAAAGAAGGATATATTTGCATTTATGCAACACTCAATAAAGACAAGACATGGAGTATAAAACTCCAATCTGGAAGATAGGTTGTGCTGACATCTCTGCAGCCCTCAGTTAAGAGAAAATGCATAGAGCATATGTTCTATATGCAGGTAGATTGTTGAGATGTGCATTACAGCCCTTAGTGGAGAGGAGATCTATCTAACCACAGACTTGTAATACCAATATATGTACAACTCTTAGTGGAGGAGATACCCACAGTTAATAGCTCCAATTTGCAAGCAGGTTATTCCATGATCTGCCTGAGTCTGGAGTTCATATGGGCTTCATGTTGTAGAAAGAATGTGCCTCATGTTCCATGGATGGCTATGAGTGGGAACAGAAAAAGGTACAAATTCTTTCTATAATCTCCAGAAGATGCATCCTGCTGCATAGACTTTAGACAATCCATTACTTACACATTTCTTTAGGAATGGTTCACTGAGAGACTCCTTCTTTCTGACTAGGTGCCTGTCTGTCTCCTGCTACACTTCATTATGCCAATACTGTTTACACAGAGAAACCTCCAGGCCAATGCCAAGCTGCCTTTAGTCCTACCCAACTCCCTGAGCCTCCTAGGCTCACTGGTGCCCACGCACTAGAGAAAACTGAAATTGCAGAGTGCGGTTCTTTCAACATATTCACAATTGTGAGCACAGTTCATGAGGCCATGAGTGCACCTGGGCTCAGCCATAAATTTGCATCAATGACAGAGGGGTCACTGGGAGCTGGGAGAGTCTAGGCAATGAGAGAATTCACTTCAGAATATTCTTTGAGATTGATGGTCCTAGTTTCTGGAAAACACAGGGACACCTGAGTCTGCAGCTGTGGCATGGCAGCCACAACTGTGTGTGAGTAGGTGAGGCACAGCTCTGGGTTTCTCTCCCTCACTGCACCTGGCATTTTGACAGCAGACCCTTTAGATGGGTTGCTACTAACATTACTTACAGCACTCTTCCCATTCCAGAATGATTTGGGATGAACCTAAGAGTCCCTACTCTCTGATTATGTCTTTGTCTTTTATTGACAAACCCCATCCTAAAGTTTTCAATGAACATTAGCGCATAAAATACCTGCACTTTAGAGTTTGCAAAAATTTTAGAAGTTCTATATCAGAAAACAAAGAGCCAACCACTTATATACCATCATTTCAGCTTCTGCTTTTTCCAACTTAATGTCCCTAGACAAAGCTTTTACTTTGACCTCTCAATTATTCTAGTTTAAGTCCTAAACCAAACTGAGTTTTGCTTTCTTCAAGAAAGCTCACAGAGAACTTCAAACATATCTCTTTCAGGTTCATAAAAATATCAGACTCAGCCCTATAATTGCCAGGACTGTAACTGTAATCGCATTTTTATTTTAGAAAAGGGTTACTTACAAGTTCCTTCAGCTTATCTTTATCTACTCATCTTTGCATCTCATTTTACCAGTTACAGATGTCAGGTTTCATAAAATTTTCTTCTGATATATTACAACCATCTGTCTTCTGTGGTGTTTGCTGAACAGTCATCTGTTAATTTTAATGATGACAGTCTTGTACATAAAAAGTTGTTTATACGTTCCTTCATTTACAAAATATTTGCTTTGCCACTTGATTGACTATAATGTATTTTGATATTTCAATTTCAGACTATATTCTGGTTAAATACTTTTGTTCCTCTTCAACTTGTAGATTCAGGTTTTTAACAAACTTAGAGATATTTTTGGCCATTTTACCTTTCAGAGCTTATTTTCATATCTCTTCTTTTCTGTATTTATTAGATGCCTATATTGCATATCTTGATGTATCTCATAATATTCTGTTTATTTGTTAGATTTTTAAAAATAATTTGCTTTTTAATTCTCAGACTCTTTTATATCAGTTTTTATTTATTCAGATGTCTGAATGTTTAGCTACTCAAATCTGATGTTGAAATTATATATTGGAGATTTTATTTCAGTTGTTGTGGTAATTACCTCAAATTTTAATATTTTCTTTTTTAATATTTTTCACTGATCCTCTCCTGTTGTTTTCCATTCTTTGTCATTTCTCTTTAAGCCTACTTAAAACTGAACTTTTAAATGTTTTGTCTGTAAAATTGAGACAGATTCAGTTTCTGTATTTACTTTACATTGGTTATACGTGTCTTTTAATTTCTGTGATATTTTTTCCAGAAAATATAGTTAAAATATCATAATGTGATAAATTTGAGTTATTGGTTTGCTTCAACTCTCCAAGGAGTTTCTTACTCATTACATACTTACCTTGCACTTGATTAGTATTTTCAATAAGAACAATGTAAAAATTATCACTTTTAATAACTGGATCTGTATTAGCACCCTCTTTTAAAGTTAAGGGGGCTTGTTTATAATTCTGCCTTAGCTTTCAGTTTTTTGTCACATTGAAGCTATGGAATTAATGCATATTGTCTTGTTTTGTATTATGTTTTCTATCAAATATGTGCATTATTTTCTAAATTCTGCAATATATCAAACTGCTTTTAAATATTCTAATCTTAACAATTATAGATATTTTCAACTAGTGTCCCTGTTTGTGGTTTATATATTGTGTAAAATAACTCCTATTTTTGTTCTCAGCAACTTAAATGTTTGTAACAATTTCTGGCATTTTCAACTGAGGATTAGTTTGGAGTTAGGTAAAACAGAAATGCATTTCACCAGTTTTTCACATATCTCTATAAAAGACTAGAAAAATACACATTACATTAGAATATAAGGGCTTCTTGACACTTTTTGGAAGCAGGAATCAAGTCCTCACATTCACAGTAATTGATCTCAGATTTAAAGGTTTTATCTATCCCTGAGAGGTGGTAAGGTGAGCCACACATACACTAACAACTTACAGTAATGGAATTGTCTCTTTATTGTGTGTCTACTTGGTTGATATAAACTTTTGATCTTTAGTACCCAGATTGCTTTGATTGATTTGACTTCTTTTGTAATTGCTCAAAGCTGTGTGCCCTGTAATTTTGTTTTTATTTTTATCTATGAAGCATTGGTTCTTCATTTTTTAAAATTTTAATTTGTGTTTAAGACTTACAGTTTTGTCCACTAAAAATGTTGCTTATAATACTTAAATTGAGAAAACTTTAATTTGGAATACCACTTGAGAGATTTTGGGTTCATCAGTTATGTTATAAAGTTTTTGGTTTGCTTTTTATTAATTGAGACTACAAATTTTATATAAAATGATTGAGGCAAAGTTTATTATAAAATAGATTTTAGTCTCATGTAAAGCAAATATACAATAGTTTGCTTACAGGGTGACTTCCAGCTAAACATGTAAATAAAATAATGATATTTCAATAATAAATATCTAGATAAAATAATATTTTAATTAAGAATGTCCAGATAAGTTAAAGCTAAAAGAAATTGTGGCTAAAACATCTTTTAAAAATACTATTTCTATTACAATGCAGAGTAAACAATTAATAAACACTCAGTGTGTACAGATATAATCTGAGAGAGTAATATAAATGTGAAGGATGAAAAACTAGAAGAGCAGCTTACTTTATATTGTTCACTGTAAGTTTTAGATGACTCAAACAAGTTAGTATTATTCAAAATAGATATTTTAAAGTTTATAACAATAATTAAAGCCCTAAATATAAGTCCATATAATATGTAGAATAAACGGTATTGAAAAAATATTTTTATACTTTAAGGTCTGGTGTACATTCATAGACCGTCCAGGTTTGTTACATAGAAATACACATGGTATGGTGGTTGTTTGCTGCATCCCTCACCCTATCATCTGCATTGGGTAACATTCCTCTTGCTATCCCTTCCCAATCTCCCCTCCTTTCTATTTTTTCTAACCTCTAAAACCTGTAATCCCCAGTGTGCTATGTTTCCCCCTGAGTGTTGATACATTCTCACTGTTCAACACCCACTTATGAGTGAGCAGACACAGTGCTGTGTCTGTTTGCTTAGAATCATGGTTTCCAGTTTTATCCACATCCCTGCAAAAAAAACATGAACTCATTTTTTTGATGGTTGCATAGTATTCGATGGTGTATATGTGTAACATTGTCTTTTTTTAATCTATCACTGATTGGCATTTGGGTTGGTTCCAACATTCTTCTCTGCACACATGGCTAAAATAGACATATGTGTGCATGTGTCTTTATAATAAAATGATTTATAAACCTTTGGTTATATACCCAGTAATGGTTTTGTTAGATCAAATTGTATTTGTATTTCTGGATCCTAGAGAAATTGCCACATTGTCTTTTACAATGGTGGAACTAATTTACACTCCCACTGACAGTGTAAAGGCATTTCTATGTCTCCATGTATTTTTCAGCAACACTTGTGCCTTGATTATTTTTAATTATTGACATTCTAACAGGAGTGAGATGGTATCTCAATATGGTTTTGATTTGCATTTATCTAATGACCAGGAATTATGAGGTTTTTTTTATGTTTCTTGACTGCATAAATGTTTTCTTTTGAAAAGTGTCTATTATATATTTGGTCCACTTTTTATGGGGCTGATTGTTTTTATATTGTAAATTTGTTTAAGCTCTCTGTAGATTCTGGATTTAAGTTTCATGTCAGATGGGTAGACTGCCAAAATAGTCTCAAATTTTCTTGTTTGCCAATTTACACTACTAATTTTTTTTTTTTTTTTTTTTGCTGTTCAGAAGCTCCTATGTTTAATTAGGTCTCATTTGTCTATTTTGTGCAATTGCTTTCTTGTGTTTGAGCATAAAGTTTTTGACCATGTCTATTTACTGAATAGTATTGCCTAGGTTTTCTTCTAGGGTTTTTATGGTCTTAGGCATCATGTTTAATCTTTAATCCACCTAGAGTTATTTTTCTGTATAATTTGTGAAGAAGGGATCCTGGTTTAGCTTTTGGGATATGGCTAATCAGATTTTCTTTTCTTTTTTGTTTTATTTTAATTTTAATTGCATTATAGGTTTTGGGGTACATGTGCAGAACGTGCAAGATAGCTGCATAGGTACACACATGGCAGTGTGCCCCGCTGCCTTCCTCACCTTCACCAACACCTGCCATCCATCCCCAGGCCATCCCTCCCCAGCCCCCACCTGCTGTCCCACCCGCATTCCCCCAACAGAACACAGTGTATAGTAGACCTCCTCTCTGTGTCCATGTATTCTCATTTTTCTCACCCACCTATGAGTGAGTATATGCAGTATTTCTTTTTCTGTTCTTGTGTCAGTTTGCTGAGAATGATGTTCTCCAGATTCATCCATGTCCTTACAAAGGACACAAACTCATCATTTTTGATTGCTGCATAATATTCCGTGGAGTATATGTGCCACATATTCCCAGTCCAGTCTATCATCGTTGGGCATTTGGGTTGGTTCCAACTTTCTGCTCTGCACACATGGCTAAAATGAACATTTATGTGCATGTGTCCTTATAGTAGAATGATTTATAGTCCTTTGGATATATACCCAGTAATGGGATTGCTGGGTCAAACGGAATTTCTATTTCTTGATCCTTAAGGAATCGCCACACTGTCTTCCACAATGGTTGAACTAATTTACACTCCCACCAACAGTGTAAGAGTGTTCCTATTTCTCCACATCCTCTCCAGCATCTGCTGTCTACAGATTGTTTAATGATCGCCATTCTAACTGGCGTGAGATGGTATCTCAATGTGGTTTTGATTTGCATCGCTCTAATAACCAGTGATGATGATCATTTTTTCATATGTTTGTTGGCCTCATGTATGTCTTCTTTGTAAAGTGTCTGTTCATATTTTTTGCCTATTTTTGAATTGGCTTGTTTGTTTTTTTTCTGTAAATCTGTTTGAGTTCTTTGTAAATTCTGCATATCAGCCCTTTGTCAGATGTGTAAACTGCAAAGATTTTTTTCCATTCTGATGGTTGCCAATTCACTCTAGTGACTGTTTCTTTTGCCATGCAGAAGCTGTGGAGTTTGATTAGGTTCCATTTGTCTATTTTGGCTTTTGTTGCCAATGCTTTTCGTGTTTTGTTCATGAAGTCCTTGCCTACTCCTATGTCCTGAATGGTTTTGCCTAGATTTTCTTCTGGGTTTTTATGGTGTCAGGTCTTATGTTTAAATCTTTAATCCATCTGGAGTTAATTTTAGTGTAAGGTGTCAGGAAGGGGTCCAGTTTCTGCTTTCTGCACATGGCTTTCTGCACATAGCCAGTTTTCCCAACACCATTTATTAAATAGGAAATCCTTTCCCCATTTCTTGTTTTTGTCTGGTTTATCAAAGATAATATGGTTGTAGATATGTTTTGTTTCATACGATGCTTCTGTTTTGTTCCATTGGTCTATATCTCTGTTTTGGTACCAGTACCATGCTGTTTTGATCACTGTAGCCTTGTAGTATAGTTTGAAGTCTTGTAGTGTGATGCCTTCCGCTGTGTTCTTTTGCTTAGAATTGACTTGGCTATGCAGGCTCTTTCTTGTTCCATATAAAATTCATGGTGGTGTTTTCCAGTTCTGTGAAGAAATTCAATGGTAGTTTGATGGGGATAGCATTGATTGTGTAAATTACTTTGAGCAGTATAGCCATTTTTACGATACTGATTCTTCCTAACCACGAACATGGAATGTTTCTCCATCTGTTTGTGTCCTCTCTTATTTCGTTGAGCAGTTGTTTGTAGTTTTCCTTAAAGAGGTCCCTTACGTTCCTTGTGAGTTGTATTCCTAGGTATTTTATTTTTTTTGTAGCAATTGTGAATGGCAATTTTTTATTGATTTTGTTCTCTTTAAGTCTGTTATTGGTGTATAGAAATGCTTGTGATTTTTGAACATTAATTTTATATCCTGAGACTTTGCTGCTGTTGCTTTTCAGTTTCAAAAATTTTTGGCTGAGGTGATGGGGTCTTCTAGGTATACTATCATGTCGTCTGCAAATATCTTCCACCTTTCCAATTTGAATACCCTTTATTTCTTTTTCTTGCCTGATTGCTCTGGCTAGAGATTCCAGTACTATGTTGAATAGGAGTGGTGAGAGAGGGAACCCTTGTCTAGTGCCAGATTTCAAAGGGAGTGTTTCCAGTTATTGCCCATTAAGTATGATATTGGCTGTTGGTTTGTCATAAATAGCTTTTGTTACTTTGAGATATGTTCCATCAATACCAAGTTTATTGAGGGTTTTTAGCATAAAGGGCTGTTGAATTTTGTCAAATTCCTTCTCTGCGTCAATTGAGATAATCATGTGGTTTTTGTTTTTGCTTCTGTTTATGTGGTGAATTACATTTATAGACTTGCGTATGTTGATACAGCCTGGCATTCCTGGGATGAATCCTACTTGATCATGATGGATAAGTTTTTTAATGTGCTGTTGCAATCGGTTTCCCAGTATTTTATTGAAGATTTTTGCATCTATGTTCATCATGGATATTGGCCTGAAGTTCTCTTTTCTTGTTGAGTCTCTGTCAGGTTTTGGTATCAGGATGATGTTGGTCTCATGAAATGATTTGGGAAGGGTTCCCTTTTTTGATTATTTAGAATAGTTTCAGAAGAAATGGTACCAGATCCTCTTTGTGTGTCTGGTAGAATTCAGCTGTGAACCCATCTGTACCTGGGCTCTTTTTGTGTGGTAGGCTCTTAATTGCTGCCTCAACTTCAGACATTGTTATTGGTCTATTCATAGTTTCAGTCTTCCTCCTGGTTTAGGCTTGGGAGGACACAGGCATCCAGGAATTTTTCCATTTTTCCTGATTTACTAGTTTATGTGCATAGAGTTGTTTGTAGTGTTCTCTGATGATTATTTGAATTTCTGTGAAATCTGTGGTGATTTCCCCATTATCTTTTTTATTGCAACTATTTGGTTCTTCTCCCTTTTCTTTTTTATCAGTCTGGCCAGTGGTCTGTCTATTTTGTTGATCTTTTCAAAAAACCAGCTCTTAGATTTATTGATTTTTTGAAGGGTTTTTCTTGTCTCTATATCCTTCAGTTTTGCTCTGATCTTAGTTATTTCTTGTCTTTGGCTAGGTTTTGAGCTTTATTATTTTGCTCCACTAGCTCTTTCAATTTTGACGAGAGGGAGTCAATTTTGGATCTCTCCACTCTTCTCATGTGGGCACTTATTGCTATATATTTTTCTCTACAGACTGATTTAAATGTGTCCCAGGGATTCTGGTACGCTGTGTCTTCATTCTCGTTGGTTTCAAAGAACTTCTTTGTTTCTGCCTTCATTTCATTGTTTATCCAATCAACATTCAGGAGCCAGTTGTTCAGTTTCCATGAAGCTGTGCAGTTCTGAGTTATTTTCTTAATTCTGAGTTCCAACTTGATTGCACTATGGTCTGAGAGACAATTTCTTATGATTTCCGTTGTTTTGCAGTTGCTGAGGAGTGCTTTACTTCCAATTATGTGGTCAATTTTGGAGTAGGTGTGATGTGGTTCTGAGAAGAATGTATATTCTGTGGATTTTGGGAGGAGAGTTCTGTAAATGTCTATCAGGCTTGTTTGTTCCAGGTCTGAGTTCAAGTCCTGGATATCCCTGTTAATTTTCAGTCTGGTTGATCTGTCTGCTATTGACAGTGGAGTGTTAAAGTCTCCCACTATTATTGTGTGGGAGTCTAGATCTCTTTGTAAGTCATTAAGAACTTGCCTTATATATCTGGGTGCTCCTGCATTAGGTTTATATATATTTAGAATCATTAGCTCTTGTTTTTGTATCGATCCTTTTACCATTATGTAATAACCTTCTTTGTCTTTTTTGATCTTTGTTGCTTTAAAGTCTGTTTTATCAGAGACGAGAATTGCAAATCCTGCTTCTTTCTGCTTTCCATTTGCTTGGTAAATCTTTCTCAATTCCTTTATTTTGAGACTTTGTGTATCCTTGTGTGTGAGGTGGGTTTCCTGGATACAGCACACCGATGGGTTTTGGTTTTCTATCCAATTTGCTAGCCTGTGTCTTTTGTTTGGTACATTTAGCCCATTTACATTTAGGGTTAATATTGTTATGTGTGAATTTTATACTGCTTTTTGATGCTAGCTGGCTGTTTTGCCCATTGGTTCATGCAGATTATTCATTTTTTTGATGCTCTTTAGCATTTGGTATGCTTTTCGGATGGTGTGTACTGGTTGTTTCTTTCCATGTGTAGTGCCTCTTTCAGGAGCTCTTGTAAAGCAGGCCTAGTGGTGAAAAATCTCTGAGTACTTGATTGTTCATGAAGAGTTTTATTTTTCCTTCACTTATGAAGCTCAGTTTGGCTGGATATGAAATTCTGGGTTGAAAGTTCTTTTCTTTAAGGATGTTGAATATTGGCCCCCACTCTCTTCTGGCTTGTAGAGTCTCTGCCGAGAGATCTGCTGTGAGTCTGATGGGCTTCCCTTTGTGAGTGACCCGACGTTTCTCTCTGGCTGCCCTTAGTATTTTCTCCTGCATTACAACCCTGGTGAATCTCACGATTTTGTGCCTTGTGGTTGCTCTTCTTGCAGAGTATCTCTGCGGTCTTCTCTGTATTTTCTGGAGTTGAGTATTGACCTGTCTTGCTAGGTTGGGAAAATTTTCCTGGATAATATCCTGAAGAGTGTTTTCCAGCTTGGATTTATTCTCGTCATCACATTCTGGTACACCTATCAAGCGTAGGTTGGGTCTCTTCACATAGTTTTATATTTCTTGAAGATTTTGTTCATTCCTTTTTGTGCTTTTTTCTTTAATCTTGGTTCCTTGTTTTATTTCATTGAATTGATCTTGAACTTCTGATATTCTTTCTTCTGCTTGGTCAATTCGGCTGTTGAAACTTGTGCATGCTTTGTGAAGTTCTCCTGTTGTGTTTTTCAGCTCCTTCAATTCATTAATATTCCTCTCTAAGTTGTCCTTTCTTTTTATCAATTCCTCGAATCTTTTTTCAAATCTTTTTCAAGGTTCTTAGTTTCTTTGCACTGATTTAGAACATGTTCTTTTATCTCAATAAAGTTTCTCATTATCCACTTTCTGAAGTCTGTTTCTGTCATTTCATCACACTCATTCTTTATCCAGTTTCATTCCCTTGGTAGTGAGGAGTTTTCTTCATTTGTAGTAGGTGAGGTGTTTTGGTTTTGGGTGTTTTCCTCCTTTTTGCGCTGGTTTATTCTTATCTTTATGGATTTATACACCTGTCATCTTAGTAGTTGCTGATTTTTCAATTGGGTCTCTGTGTGGATGCTGAGATTGTTGATGAGAAGTATTTCTGTTACTTAGTTTTTCTTCTAATGGTCTAGCCCCTCTGCTGTATGAGTGTTGAGGTCCACTCCAGGCCCTGCTTGTCTGGGGTATACCTGTAGCAGCTGTGGAACAGTGAGGGATGATACCAGTTTCTTCCTCTGCTCTCTTTGTTCCAGAATGATGCTCGCCAAATGTCAGTCTGATTAGTCCTTTTTTGGGGTGGCTCTTTGGATATACTGGGGTCAGGGAGCCGCTTAAGGAGACGGTCTGTGCTTTATAGGAGCTCCAGTGCTGAGCTGTGAGCTCCGTTTTTCATTCAGGGCTTTTGGGTGGTTGTTTATGTCTTCTGCAATAGAACTCATAAGCACCACCCTTCCCCCCCCCTTAGATGCTCTGTCTCAGGGAGTTAGGGCTTTCTTTATGAATATGTGCTGCACTGTCCTGCCCCACTATGAGGCAGTCTATTTACTATTTGCCCGCTGGGGCTCTGACCTGCTAGCGTGGATCTGTCCTGTTGCTGCTGGGCTTCCTTCTGCTTTGGAGCACTCCCCATTCCTGCTGGAGTCTCTCTGTTATGGCAGGTTGCCTCAACAACAGCATGCTGCATCAGCCCTGGGCGGTACTTCAGCAGGGGCTGATTGCATCAGTAATGGCGGACACCCCTTACTCACTGGGCTGCACCATCCTAGATGCTGGCAGCAAAACTCTCAGCCCCAAGTGCCTCCAGTCACCACCCTGCTTTTCCCCATGAGGTTGGGACTCACTGAGCCTGATCACCCAGCTCCCTGCCTCAGAGTCCATCCTCTATCTCTCTCTCTTCCT
>CM038398.1:139252049-139360636 GCA_021498475.1 Saguinus midas | reverse complement strand
TTTTTTTTTTTTTTTTTTTTTTTTTTTTTTTTTTTTTTTTTTTTTTTTTTTTTTTTTTTTTTTTTTTTTTTTTTTTTTTTTTTTTTTTTTTTTTTTTTTTTTTTTTTTTTTTTTTTTTTTTTTTTTTTTTTTTTTTTTTTTTTTTTTTTTTTTTTTTTTTTTTTTTTTTTTTTTTTTTTTTTTTTTTTTTTTTTTTTTTTTTTTTTTTTTTTTTTTTTTTTTTTTTTTTTTTTTTTTTTTTTTTTTTTTTTTTTTTTTTTTTTTTTTTTTTTTTTTTTTTTTTTTTTTTTTTTTTTTTTTTTTTTTTTTTTTTTTTTTTTTTTTTTTTTTTTTTTTTTTTTTTTTTTTTTTTTTTTTTTTTTTTTTTTTTTTTTTTTTTTTTTTTTTTTTTTTTTTTTTTTTTTTTTTTTTTTTTTTTTTTTTTTTTTTTTTTTTTTTTTTTTTTTTTTTTTTTTTTTTTTTTTTTTTTTTTTTTTTTTTTTTTTTTTTTTTTTTTTTTTTTTTTTTTTTTTTTTTTTTTTTTTTTTTTTTTTTTTTTTTTTTTTTTTTTTTTTTTTTTTTTTTTTTTTTTTTTTTTTTTTTTTTTTTTTTTTTTTTTTTTTTTTTTTTTTTTTTTTTTTTTTTTTTTTTTTTTTTTTTTTTTTTTTTTTTTTTTTTTTTTTTTTTTTTTTTTTTTTTTTTTTTTTTTTTTTTTTTTTTTTTTTTTTTTTTTTTTTTTTTTTTTTTTTTTTTTTTTTTTTTTTTTTTTTTTTTTTTTTTTTTTTTTTTTTTTTTTTTTTTTTTTTTTTTTTTTTTTTTTTTTTTTTTTTTTTTTTTTTTTTTTTTTTTTTTTTTTTTTTTTTTTTTTTTTTTTTTTTTTTTTTTTTTTTTTTTTTTTTTTTTTTTTTTTTTTTTTTTTTTTTTTTTTTTTTTTTTTAAATTTTATTGCATTATAGGTTTGGGGTACATGTGCAGAACGAGCAAGATAGTTGCATAGGTACACACATGGCAGTGTGCTTTTCTGCTTTTCTCCCCTCACCCACACTTGGTATTCATGTCTATCCCCCACCCCTCCTCTGTCCCTCCCCCATTCCCCCCAACAGTCCCCAGTGTATAGTAGACCGCCTCTCTGTGTCCATGTGTTCTTATTTTTCTCACCCACCTATGAGTGAGTATATGCGGTATTTCTTTTTCTGTTCTTGTGTCAGTTTACTGAGAATGATGTTCTCCAGATTCATCCATGTCCCTACAAAGGACACATACTCATCATTTTTGATTGCTGCATAATATTTCATGGTATATATGTGCCACATTTTCCCAGTCCAGTCTATCATCGTTGGGCATTTGGGTTTGTTCCAGGTCATTGCTATTGTAAACAGTGCTGCAATGAACATTCGTGTGCATGTGTCCTTATAGTAGAACGATTTATAGTCCTTTGGATAGATACCCAGTAATGGGATTGCTGGGTCAAATGGAATTTCTATTTCTAGGTCCCTGAGGAATCGCCACACTGTCTTCCACAATGGTTGAACTAACTTACACTCCCAAAAACAGTGTAAGAGTGTTCCTATTTCTCCACATCCTCTCCAGCATCTGCTGTCTCCTGATTTTTTAATGATAGCCATTCTAACTGGCGTGAGATGGTATCTCAATGTGGTTTTGATTTGCATCTCTCTAATGACCAATGACGATGAGCACTTTTTCATATGTTTGTTGGCCTCATGTATGTCTTCTTTTGTAAAGTTTCTGTTCATATCCTTTGCCCATTTTTGAATGGGCTTGTTTGTTTTTTTCCTGTAAATCTGTTTGAGTTCTTTGTAAATTCTGGATATCAGCCCTTTGTCAGATGTGTAAACTGCAAAGATTTTTCCCATTCTGATGGTTGCCGATTCACTCTAGTGACTGTTTTCTTTTGCCGTGCAGAAGCTGTGGAGTTTGATTAGGTCCCATTTGTCTATTTTGGCTTTTGTTGCCAATGCTTTTGGTGTTTTGTTCATGAAGTCCTTGCCTACTCCTATGTCCTGAATGGTTTTGCCTAGATTTTCTTCTAGGGTTTTTATGGTGTCAGGTCTTACGTTTAAGTCTTTAATCCATCTGGAGTTAATTTTAGTGTAAGGTGTCAGGAAGGGGTCCAGTTTCTGCTTTCTGCACATGGCTAGCAAGTTTTCCCAACACCATTTATTAAATAAAGAATCCTTTCCCCATTGCCTGTTTTTGTCTGGTTTATCAAAGATAATATGATTGTAGATGTGTTGTGTTGCCTCCGATGCCTCTGTTCTGTTCCATTGGTCTATATCTCTGTTGTGGTACCAGTACCATGCTGTTTTGATTACTGTAGCCTTGTAGTATAGTTTGAAGTCTGGTAGCGTGATGCCTCCCACTGTGTTCTTTTTGCTGAGAATTGACTTGGCTATGCGGGCTCTTTTTGGTTCCATATGAAATTCATGGTGGTTTTTTCCAGTTCTGTGAAGAAATTCAATGGTAGTTTGATGGGGATAGCATTGATTGTGTAAATTACTTTGGGCAGTATAGCCATTTTCACGATATTGATTCTTCCTAACCACGAACATGGAATGTTTCTCCATCTGTTTGTGTCCTCTCTTATTTCGTTGAGCAGTTGTTTGTAGTTTTCCTTAAAGAGGTCCCTTACATTCCTAGTGAGTTGTATTCCTAGGTATTTTATTTTCTTTGTAGCAATTGTGAATGGCAGTTCGTTCTTGATTTGGTTCTCTTTAAGTCTGTTATTGGTGTATAGGAATGCTTGTGATTTTTGAACATTGATTTTATATCCTGAGGCTTTGCTGAAGTTGCTTATCAGTTGCAGGAGCTTTTGGGCTGAGGTGATGGGGTCTTCTAGGTATACTATCATGTCGTCTGCAAATAGAGACAATTTGGCTTCCACCTTTCTATTTGAATACCTTTATTTCTTTTTCTTGCCGGATTGCTCTGGCTAGAACTTCCAGTACTATGTTGAATAGAAGTGGTGAGAGAGGGCATCCTTGTCTAGTGCCGGATTTCAAAGGGAATGCTTCCAGTTTTTGCCCATTAAGTATGATATTGGCTGTTGGTTTGTCATAAATAGCTTTTATTGCTTTGAGATATGTTCCATGAAT
The DNA here is from genome assembly GCA_021498475.1 of Saguinus midas. NCBI lineage: Eukaryota > Metazoa > Chordata > Mammalia > Primates > Cebidae > Saguinus > Saguinus midas. Next base: position 139,357,544 of record CM038398.1, on the reverse strand, counting down.
ACCAAGTTTATTGAGGGTTTTTAGCATAAAGGGCTGTTGAATTTTGTCAAATGCCTTCTCTGCATCAATTGAGATAATCATGTAATTTTTGTTTTTGCTTCTGTTTATGTGGTGAATTACATTTATAGACTTGCGTATGTTGAACCAGCCTTGCATCCCCAGGATGAATCCTACTTGATCATGATGGATAAGTTTTTTAATGTGCTGTTTCAATCGGTTTGCCAGTATTTCATTGAAGATTTTTGCATCTATGTTCATCATGGATATTGGCCTGAAGTTTTCTTTTCTTGTTGAGTCTCTGCCAGGTTTTGGTATCAGGATGATGTTGGTCTCATAAAATGATTTGTGAAGGGTTCCCTCTTTTTGGATTATTTGGAATAGTTTCAGAAGGAATGGTACCAGATTCTCTTTGTGTGTCTGGTAGAATTCAGCTGTGAACCAATCTGGACTTGGGCTTTTTTTGTGTGGTAGGCTCTTAATTGCTGCCTCAACTTCAGACCTTGTTATTGGTCTATTCATAGTTTCGGCTTCCTCCTGGTTTAGGCTTGGGAGGACACAGGCGTCCAGGAATTTATCCATTTCTTCCTGATTTACTAGTTTATGTGCATAGAGTTGTTTGTAGTATTCTCTGATGATAGTTTGAATTTCTGTGGAATCTGTGGTGATTTCCCCTTTATCGTTTTTTATTACATCTATTTGGTTGTTCTCTCTCTTTTTTTTAATCAGTCTGGCTAGTGGTCTGTCTATTTTGTTGATCTTTTCGAAAAACCAGCTCTTAGATTTATTGATTTTTTGAAGGGTTTTTCTTGTCTCTATCTCCTTCAGTTCTGCTCTGATTTTAGTTATTTCTTGTCTTCGGCTAGGTTTTTGAGTTTTGTTGATCTTGCTCCTCTAGCTCTTTCAATTTTGACGATAGGGTGTCAGTTTTGGATCTCTCCACTCTTCTCATATGGGCACTTATTGCTATATATTTTCCTCTACAGACTGCTTTAAATGTGTCCCAGAGATTCTGGTACGTTGTGTCTTCATTCTCATTGGTTTCAAAGAACTTCTTTATTTCTGCCTTCATTTCATTGTTTATCCAATCAACATTCAAGAGCCAGTTGTTCAGTTTCCATGAAGCTGTGCCGTTCTGAGTTATTTTCTGAATTCTGAGTTCCAACTTGATTGGACTATGGTCTGAGAGACTGTTTGTTATGATTTCAGTTGTTTTGCATTTGCTGAGGAGTGCTTTACTTCCAATTATGTGGTCAATTTTGGAGTAGGTGTGATGTGGTGCTGAGAAGAATGTATATTCTGTGGATTTGGGGTGGAGAGTTCTGTAAATGTCTATCAGGTTTGCTTGTTCCAGGTCTGAGTTCAAGTCCTGGATGTCCTTGTTAATTTTCTGTCTGGTTGATCTGTCTGCTATTGATAGTGGAGTGTTAAAGTCTCCCACTATTATTGTGTGGGAGTCTAAGTCCCTTTGTAAGTCATTAAGAACTTGCCTTATATATCTGGGTGCTCCTACATTGGGTCCATATATATTTAGAATCGTTATCTCTTCTTGTTGTATAGATCCTTTCACCATTATGTAATGACCTTCTTTGTCCCTTTTGATCTTTGTTACTTTAAAGTCTATTTTATCAGAGATGGGAATTGCAACTCCTGCTTTTTTTTGCTCTCCATTTGCTTGGTAGATCTTCCTCCATCCCTTTATTTTGAGCCTTTGTGTATCTTTGCATGTGAGGTGGGTTTTCTGGATACAGCACACAGATGGGTTTTGGTTTTTTATCCAATTTTCCAGTCTGTGTCTTTTGATTGGTGCATTTAGCCCATTTACATTCAGGGTTAATATTGTTATGTGTGAATTTGATACTGCCATTTTCATGCTAGCTGGGTGTTTTGCCCATTGGTTCATGTACATTCTTCATTTTGTTGATGGTCTTTAGCATTTGGTATGCTTTTAGGATGGCTGGAACTGGTTGTTTCTTTCTATGTGTAGTGCCTCTTTCAGGAGCTCTTGTAAAGCAGGCCTAGTGGTGACAATATCTCTGAGTACTTGCTTGTTCGTGAAGGATTTTATTTTTCCTTCACTTATGAAGCTCAGTTTGGCTGGATATGAAATTCTGGGTTGAAAGCTCTTTTCTTTAAGGATGTTTAATATTGGTCCCCACTCTCTTCTGGCTTGTAGAGTCTCTGCCTAGAGATCTGCTGTGAGTCTGATGGGCTTCCCTTTGTGGGTGACCTGACCTTTCTCTCTGGCTGCCCTTAGTATTTTCTCCTTCGTTTCAACCCTAGTGAATCTGACGATTATGTGCCTTGGGGTTGCTCTTCTTGCAGAGTATCTTTGTGGTGTTCTCTGTATTTCCTGGAGTTGAGTATTGACCTGTCTTGCTAGGTTGGGGAAATTTTCCTGGATAATATCCTGAAGAGTGTTTTCCAGCTTGGATTCATTCTCTTCATCACATTCTGGTACACCTATCAAACGTAGGTTTGGTCTCTTCACATAGTCCCACATTTCTTGGAGATTTTGTTCATTCCTTTTGCACTTTTCTTTAATCTTGGTTTCTCGTTTTATTTCATTGAGTTGATCTTCAACTTCTGATATTCTTTCTTCTGCTTGGTCAATTCGGCTGTTCAAACTTGTGCATGCTTCGCGAAGTTCTCATGTTGTGTTTTTCAGCTCCTTCAATTCATTCATATTCCTCTCTAAGTTGTCCATTCTCGTTATCAATTCCTCGAATCTTTTTTCAAATCTTTTTTCTAGGTTCTTAGTTTCTTTGCACTGGTTTAGAACATGTTCCTTTAGCTCACTGAAGTTTCTCATTATCCACTTTCTGAAGTCTGATTCCGTCATTTCGTCACATTCATTCTCTGTCCAGCTTTGTTCCCTTGCTGGTGAGGAGTTTTGGTCCTTTTTTGGAGGTGAGGTGTTTTGGTTTTGGGTGTTTTCCTCCTTTTTGCGCTGGTTTCTTCCCATCTTTATGGATTTATCCGCCTGTCGTCTCAGTATTGGCTGATTTTTCAATTGGGTCTCTGTGTGGACACTGAGATTGTTGATGATGAAGTATTTCTGTTACTTAGTTTTCCCTCTAATGATCTATCCTCTCTGCTGTATGAGTGCTGAGGTCCACTCCAGGCCCTGCTTGTCTGGGGTATACCTGCAGCAGCTGCAGAACAATGAGGGATGATACCAGTTTCTTCTTCTGCTGCCCTTGTTCCAGAATGATGCCAGCAAAATATCAGTCTGATTAGTCCTTTTCTGGGGTGACTCCTTGGATATACAGGGGTCAGGGAGCTGCTTGAGGAGACAGTCTGTGCTTTATAGGAGCTCCAGTGCTGAGCTGTGAGCTCCGTTGTTCATTCAGGATTGTTGGGAGGTTGTTTATGTCTGCTGCAATAGAACTCGTAAAACACCACTTTTTTTTTTTTTCACCCTTAGATGCTCTGTCTCAGGGAGTTGGGGCTTTCTTTATGAGTATCTGTTGCACTGTCCTGCCCCACTAGATGGCAGTCTATTCACTATTTGCCTGCCAGGGCTCTGACCTGCTGGGGGGCTCCCTTCTGCTGTGGAGCCGAAGTCTCTCTGTTATGGCAGGTTGCCTCGGCAACGGCAGGCAGTCCTGGGCGGTACTTAAGTGGGGGTGCACTTCGTCATCAATGGTGGACGCCCCTCCCTGACTGGGCTGCAACGTCCTAGATGCCGGCAACAAAACTCTCAGCCCCAAGCGCCTCCAGTCGCCGCCCTGCTTGTCCCGTGAGCGTGGGACCGCCGAGCTCGATCACCCAGCTCCCTGCCTCAGAGTCCGTCCTCTCTCTCTCTCTCTTCCTCTCCCCAAGCTGAAAGGTCGACTCTCTCACTGGCACCCCAGGAGCCTGACGATAGGCTACTGGGATCCGTGCGATCTCCCGTGCCGCTGCCCACTACCCCGGCTCAGATCACGCTTCCCAGGAAACTCCTGGTCTGGCTCATTGTCCAAGTCCCATTCAATCAGATGGACATGCCAGTAAAGGGTCTGAATATATTTTTGTTTCACTTTTTTTTTTTTTGTAAAGGGTCTGAATATATTTTTGTTTCACTTTTTTTTTTTTTGTAAAGGGTCTGAATATATTTTTGTTTCACTTTTTTTTTTTTTTTTTTTTTTTTTTTTTTTTTTTTTTGTAAAGGGTCTGAATATATTTTTGTTTCACTTTTTTTTTTTTTTGTAAAGGGTCTGAATATATTTTTGTTTCACTTTTTTTTTTTTTGTAAAGGGTCTGAATATATTTTTGTTTCACTTTTTTTTTTTTTTTTTTTTTTTTTTGTAAAGGGTCTGAATATATTTTTGTTTCACTTTTTTTTTTTTTTTTGTAAAGGGTCTGAATATATTTTTGTTTCACTTTTTTTTTTTTTGTAAAGGGTCTGAATATATTTTTGTTTCACTTTTTTTTTTTTTGTAAAGGGTCTGAATATATTTTTGTTTCACTTTTTTTTTTTTTGTAAAGGGTCTGAATATATTTTTGTTTCACTTTTTTTTTTTTTTTTGTAAAGGGTCTGAATATATTTTTGTTTCACTTTTTTTTTTTTTTTTTTTTGTAAAGGGTCTGAATATATTTTTGTTTCACTTTTTTTTTTTTTGTAAAGGGTCTGAATATATTTTTGTTTCACTTTTTTTTTTTTTGTAAAGGGTCTGAATATATTTTTGTTTCACTTTTTTTTTTTTTGTAAAGGGTCTGAATATATTTTTGTTTCACTTTTTTTTTTTTTGTAAAGGGTCTGAATATATTTTTGTTTCACTTTTTTTTTTTTTTTTTTTGTAAAGGGTCTGAATATATTTTTGTTTCACTTTTTTTTTTTTTTTGTAAAGGGTCTGAATATATTTTTGTTTCACTTTTTTTTTTTTTTGTAAAGGGTCTGAATATATTTTTGTTTCACTTTTTTTTTTTTTGTAAAGGGTCTGAATATATTTTTGTTTCACTTTTTTTTTTTTTGTAAAGGGTCTGAATATATTTTTGTTTCACTTTTTTTTTTTTTTGTAAAGGGTCTGAATATATTTTTGTTTCACTTTTTTTTTTTTTTTGTAAAGGGTCTGAATATATTTTTGTTTCACTTTTTTTTTTTTTGTAAAGGGTCTGAATATATTTTTGTTTCACTTTTTTTTTTTTTGTAAAGGGTCTGAATATATTTTTGTTTCACTTTTTTTTTTTTTGTAAAGGGTCTGAATATATTTTTGTTTCACTTTTTTTTTTTTTTTTGTAAAGGGTCTGAATATATTTTTGTTTCACTTTTTTTTTTTTTTTTTGTAAAGGGTCTGAATATATTTTTGTTTCACTTTTTTTTTTTTTTTTTTTTTTTTGTAAAGGGTCTGAATATATTTTTGTTTCACTTTTTTTTTTTTTGTAAAGGGTCTGAATATATTTTTGTTTCACTTTTTTTTTTTTTGTAAAGGGTCTGAATATATTTTTGTTTCACTTTTTTTTTTTTTTGTAAAGGGTCTGAATATATTTTTGTTTCACTTTTTTTTTTTTTGTAAAGGGTCTGAATATATTTTTGTTTCACTTTTTTTTTTTTTGTAAAGGGTCTGAATATATTTTTGTTTCACTTTTTTTTTTTTTTGTAAAGGGTCTGAATATATTTTTGTTTCACTTTTTTTTTTTTTTTTTGTAAAGGGTCTGAATATATTTTTGTTTCACTTTTTTTTTTTTTTTTTTTGTAAAGGGTCTGAATATATTTTTGTTTCACTTTTTTTTTTTTTGTAAAGGGTCTGAATATATTTTTGTTTCACTTTTTTTATGCGGCTGATTGTCTTTATCTTGTAGGTTCTAGATGTAAGTATCTTGTAAGATGGGTAGATTGCAAAAAATATTTTCACACTTTTTTGGTTTCCAGTTCACACTATTAATGTTTTCTTTTGTTGTGCAGAAGGTCTTATGTTTAATTAAGTCTCATTTGTCTATTTTGTTGCCATTGCTTTTTATGTTTGAGCATAAAGTTCTTGACCATGCCTATGTGCTGAATGGTATTGCCTAGATTTTCTTCTATGTTTTTTATGTTCTTAGGCCTCATGCTTAATCTTTAATTTATCTAAAGTTATTTTATTTATAATTTGTAAAGAAGAGATCCTGTTTTAGGTTTCTAGATATGGCTAAGCAGTTCTTTCTTTTTATTTATTTTATTTAATATTTTATATATTTTTTTTAGAGAAAGTTCTCTCCTTTTACTCAGGCTGGAGTGCAAGGGTACAATTTTGATGCACCATTACCTCTGTCTACTGGGTTCAGGAAATTCACTTTCCTCAGCCTCCTGAGTAGCTAGGACCAAAGGCACACACCACCATGCTGAGCTAACATTCTGTATTATTAGTAGAGATGGGGTTTCACTATATTAATCAAAATGGTCTCAATATCTTGACCTTCTGATTCACTCACTTCAGCCTCCCAAAATGCTGGGACCACAGGCATCAGTTTTAATAAACTGATTTAATAAACTAATAAACAGTTACCACCCTCGGGCTAACCAGTTTTTTCAAAACCATTTATTAATATCAAATTTTTTTCTCATTGCTTGTTTTTGTCTGGTTTCTCAAAGATTATTCAGCATAAATGGGTGAAATATAAAAATATATATATAGTTTTCTTTCTGGTACATTAGTCTAGGCCCCAGAATTCTGTTTGTAACTGGCTTATATGTGAAACAACAATGGAAACATTCAGATTTAAGACCAGGAGCCTGCGATGGTTGTATTAATAGATACAGATTATTAATTCTGGATATTTTTGTGTGGGTGTTGTGCCAAAAAGTTTAACATTTGAGTCAGTGTGCTACACATGGCAGATCCACTCTTAAGCTGGGCAAACATAATTCATTCAACTCTCTATAAATTTAAAATAGGCAGAAAACATGGGGAAAAATGTGAGATGGGCTTAGCCTCTTAGCCTATATTTTTCTACTGTGACAGATACTCTCTATCCACACATGTAAAACTCCAAGTTGTTCATTTTTGAAAATCAAACTGATTCTCTTTTCTGATTCACTTGCAGACAGCCTATTGTGGAATATCAATATTTTTTAGTTAAGATTTAATAAACTCACCTCTATATATTCATTTTGTCCCTCTGAGAGAACCTTGAGGAATACACAGGTTGGTACCAGAAGTGGTTTTAGAGAAACATAATATTGAAAAGAATGTTTCCTCATTGGATTTGCAGTTTCTGGAATTAGGCTACTTAATATAATCTGATATAATGATGCCAAGTCAACAATTTCCAACAATATAAAGAACACTGATAGTCTCTGGTAGAAACAGTTCATAGAGTTATACAAAATAAATACATTGGACATTCTTGATTTATCAATTGTTATGGCATTAATCTCATCAAGATTATCACATAAGATGTTTTTTGACACCTGTTGAGGTCTGTACTACAAAGCCTGACTCCAGGATGAATACATTAAGTACTCTCTCACAGGCCAGAGTACCCTACAAAAGTTGGTCTTTGAGATTGTCAACTGGTTTTAGAGGCTAATTGCGGTTAACCAACCCCCACTACCCATTTCTCTTCACATTTAATTAGTATATATTAAATAACACAGATTATATGGCAACGCATTTGTGAAAAGTTAATATGGCTAATATGTTTAAAATAGTGGTTCTAGAAATGATTAAAGGCTTTTGTTCCCAGGCAGAGAAAAAAACCTCCGTTAACGGACAATTCTCTTTTACCACCCACTGAGAGTCCATTCATCACAAAGTCTTTATGCATGAGTAAACAGTGTGGAGATAAATAAATGTGTGGGAAAGAGACTTAACTGAGAATGCTTTTATTACCCTTATCTTTACTACATGACCTAATGCTTTAATGTAAGAACTGGCTATCTTCACTCAGTCATATTAAAGCCATTCAAACTTTCAAAACTTGGATACTATAATATCATATCTTCCCTAATATTTGCCTTAACATTTCATCAGCCACCTCAAGTAAATCACCACGTTTACACCTTCTGTGTTATTAACATTACCCTCTGTTTTCTTGAGGCCATCATTGTGTTTAGCCATAGGTCTTTCAAGTAAGATGGTTCTTGCTCTGATTTCAAATTTGCATCCTAGTATTAACAAATAACATGAGACCTTTATTAATACAAATAGAAAACATTCTTTTCTACTTAAATAGTGACTCCCAGAGATTGGGTTTTTACTAGGAAAGATAATCTAAACACTTTTTTATATAACTATTTCTTGGGACTGTAGATCTATAGGATGAATGTACTTTTAAATTTTACTCTCAAGTTGCGATACAGTTTCTGTTTTGTTTGTAGTAACTTAGTAATAGATGCCACTACAATACTGGCAGTTGCCAGGATGACTATGACTGAGACTAAAATGCTATAAGTTTAACTATGAATCTCTTATGTCTCATCTGTAGTGTTACTTGATTTCTCAGTTTATTTTTAATCATTTTTAATATCGGTAAAATAATGATTAAAAAATGATAAAAGGTTTTGTTATTTGGACCCTGAATAAACACTATTAATAACTATTAATGATTAATCCTTTTTAACCTCCCCATGGGATGGCCATTCAGAATGAAGTTTACATGAGTAAACACTTAAAATATAGAGAATGAATGTGGGTGTTTACATACATTGCTGGGAAAATTTTTCCTATACCTAATCTGTACTCTAAGACCAAAAGCCCTAACGCACAAGCTGGCTGCTTCAACGAGTCTCATTAAAATCTTTTGGCCTTAGGCCAAACACAGTGGCTCACACTGTAACCTTTAGAGGCTGAGGTGGGTGGAGAACTAAGTTATGAATTTGAGACCAGGCTGACCAAAATAGTGAAACGTCATTTCTAGTATTAATACAAATAGAAAACATTCTTTTCTACTTAAATATTGACTCCCAGAGATGGGGTTTTTACTAGGAAAGATAATCTAAACACTTTTTTATATAACTATTTCTTGGGACTGTAGATCTATAGGATGAATGTACTTTTAAATTTTACTCTCAAGTTGCCATACATTTTCTGTTTTGTTTGTAGTGACTTAGTAATAGATGCCACTACAATACTGGCAGTTGCCAGGATGACTATGACTGAGACTAAAATGCTATAAGGTTAACTATGAATCTCTTATGTCCCATCTGTAGTGTTACTTGATTTCTCAGTTTATTTTTAATCATTTTTAATATCGGTAAAATAATGATTAAAAAATGATAAAAGGTTTTGTTATTTGGACCCTGAATAAACACTGTTAATAACTATTAATGATTAATCCTTTTTAACCTCTCCATGGGATGGCCATTCAGAATGAAATTTACATGAGTAAACACTTAGAATATAGAGAACGAATGTGGGTGTCTACATACATTGCTGGGAAATTTTTTCTTATACCTAATCTGTACTCTAAGACCTAAAGCCCTAACGCACAAGCTGGCTGCTTCAACGAGTCTCATTAAAATCTTTTGGCCTTAGGCCAAACACAGTGGCTCACACTGTAACCTTTAGAGGCTGAGGTGGGTGGAGAACTAAGTTATAAATTTGAGACCAGGCAGACCAAAATAGTGAAACGTCATCTCTACTATTAATACAAATAGAAAACATTCTTTTCTACTTAAATAGTGACTCCCAGAGATGGGGTTTTTACTAGGAAAGATAATCTAAACACTTTTTTATATAACTATTTCTTGGGACTGTAGATCTATAGGATGAATGTACTTTTAAATTTTACTCTCAAGTTGCCATACATTTTCTGTTTTGTTTGTAGTAACTTAGTAATAGATGCCACTACAATACTGGCAGTTGCCAGGATGACTATGACTGAGACTAAAATGCTATAAGTTTAACTATGAATCTCTTATGTCTCATCTGTAGTGTTACTTGATTTCTCAGTTTATTTTTAATCATTTTTAATATCGGTAAAATAATGATTAAAAAATGATAAAAGGTTTTGTTATTTGGACCCTGAATAAACACTATTAATAACTATTAATGATTAATCCTTTTTAACCTCCCCATGGGATGGCCATTCAGAATGAAGTTTACATGAGTAAACACTTAGAATATAGAGAACGAATGTGGGTGTTTACATACATTGCTGGGAAAATTTTTCCTATACCTAATCTGTACTCTAAGACCTAAAGCCCTAACGCACAAGCTGGCTGCTTCAACGAGTCTCATTAAAATCTTTTGGCCTTAGGCCAAACACAGTGGCTCACACTGTAACCTTTAGAGGCTGAGGTGGGTGGAGAACTAAGTTATGAATTTGAGACCAGGCTGACCAAAATAGTGAAACGTCATCTCTAGTATTAATACAAATAGAAAAAATATCTGGGAATGGTGTTGGGCACCTGTAACTTTAGATGCTTGGGAGGCTGAGGCAAAGGAATTACTTTAACCTGAAGGCAGATGTTGCAGTGAGCTGAGAATGCACAATTGCACTGCAGCCCAGCAAATGTATGAGACCATGTGGCCTTACAAAAGTTTAGAGACTGTAATAGTACAACTTCCATAATATTTCTTCTACAATTGGCCAGCCACCCTAAGTGAATTGCAACAGATTGGGAGAGGCCAGGAGTTTAGAAACTCTACCAATAGTACACTGAAACATATATAAAAATCAAAAGAACACAATGAAGCTGCTTAGTACCTCCAAAGTTTAGTGAACAAAAGATAAGAGATAAAAATAAACTCAGAAATTTTGTCCTGAAAGTGAAAATGATTAGAAAAAAATGCCCTCATACTGATGTTATATAAACAAAAAACTTTCTGGTAAAGTGGACAAAAGATTATTCTGAATGCTAAAAACTCAGAGTAAAGTACAGCCCATCAATCAATTTTCAGATTAGAGTCTGTTTATAGACCCAGAACTTCTTGAATAAAGAGGACAATAAATTTCTGTGAAATCACATGTCTACATGACTATAAATTTATGCAATGAGAACTTATTCTATCTGGAGAAAATCTCAGGATTTTGCCAGGGTGACTCTGTATAAAGAAAATAAAAATTATTAAACTTTTCAGAAACTGCTGAACACTAGCTCTAAGCTATTATGGGTTCCATGAAATCAGAAACAATGGAAAAAAGCCCCTATTTTGTAAATGGTGTTTTGAAAATGAGTTGGCAATATGCACAAAGTTGAAACTGGATCCCCTTCTTACACATTATACCAAAATTAACTCTATACTGATTAAATATTTAAACATTAAACTTAAAACCTTAAAAGACTGTAGAAAATTATAGGCAATATCATCCAGGACATAGGCATGGAAAAGAACTTCATGACTGAAACACCAAAAGCAATGGCTACAAAGCCAAAATACACAAGCGGGATCTAATTAAGAGTTTTGACACAGAAGAAAACAAAAATGAATCTATTAATAGTGTACACCAGTAATTGACATTATGTAAAGAAAATTTTGTTTTCTACTCATCTGACAAAGAACTAATATGTAGAATCTACAAGGATTTAAAGTAGATTTACAGAAATTAACTTTATCAAGAAGTAGAAAAAATACATGAAACATTTTTAAAAGAAGACATTTATGTGACCAAAAAGCATGTGGAAAAATGCTCATTGTAACTGCTCATTCAAAAAAAGCAAACAAAAACTACATTGATACACCCCGTCACATCAGTTAGAATGGAGATCATTAAAAAATCATGAGACAACAGATGATGCAGAAGATCCATAGAAGCACTTTTACACTGTTGGTGGGAGTGAAAATTAATTTAACCATTGTGGAATAAAGTGTGGCATTTTCTTAGAGATATAGAAATAAAAATACTGTTTGACCCAATAATCTTATTACTTGGAATAAACACAAGGGATTAGAAATCTTTCCATTATACAGATATAATATAGATGCATTTTTCTCCTTAGTAAATGAAAATAAAAATTATTAAACTTTTCAAAAACTGCTGAACACTAGCTCTAAGCTATTATGGGTTCCATGAAATCAGAAACAATGGAAAAAAGCCCCTATTTTGTAAATGGTGTTTTGAAAATGAGTTGGCAATATGCACAAAGTTGAAACTGGATCCCCTTCTTACACATTATACCAAAATTAACTCTATACTGATTAAATATTTAGACATTAAACTTAAAACCTTAAAAGACTGTAGAAAATTATAGGCAATATCATCCAGGACATAGGCATGGAAAAGAACTTCATGACTGAAACACCAAAAGCAATGGCTACAAAGCCAAAATACACAAGCGGGATCTAATTAAGAGTTTTGACACAGAAGAAAACAATAATGAATCTATTAATAGTGTACACCAGTAATTGACATTATGTAAAGAAAATTTTGTTTTCTACTCATCTGACAAAGAACTCATATGTAGAATCTACAAGGATTTAAAGTAGATTTACAGAAATTAACTTTATCAAGAAGTAGAAAAAATACATGAAACATTTTTAAAAGAAGACATTTATGTGACCAAAAAGCATGTAGAAAAATGCTCATTGTAACTGCTCATTCAAAAAAAGCAAATAAAAACTACATTGATACACCCCGTCACATCAGTTAGAATGGAGATCATTAAAAAATCATGAGACAACAGATAATGCAGAAGATCCATAGAAGCACTTTTACACTGTTGGTGGGAGTGAAAATTAATTTAACCATTGTGGAATAAAGTGTGGCATTTTCTTAGAGATATAGAAATAAAAATACTGTTTGACCCAATAATCTTATTACTTGGAATAAACACAAGGGATTAGAAATCTTTCCATTATACAGATACATTCTCAGGTACATTTATTGCTGTACTATTTACAATAGCAAAGAATTCTTACCAATCCAAATGCCCATCAATGATAGACAAGATAAAAAATATATAGCACATATACACCATAGAATATTTTGCAGTCATTAAATAAAAGATGAGTTCATGTTATCTGAACAGACATGGATAAAACCATTATTGTCAGCAAGGTTTCACAAGATCAGGAAACCAAACACAGTATGTTCTCACTCAAAAGTCTTTGTTGAACAATGAGACCACATGGATGTAGAAATAGAAACATCCCCCATCAGGGTCTTTGTGTGAAGTATTAGAAATAAATAAGATGAAGTGTGGGCATTGAAGAGGCATAGCATGAGGAGAAATACCTCATGTAGATGATGAGGTTACTGATATACAAAGCAGTAACATGGCAAATGTGTAAATCTGTAATAAATCTGCACGATCTGCACAGGTACCACATAGTTTAAAAATAAATAAATAAATAAAACTAAATAATTTCATATGATAGAGATAAAATGAACTTCTGCTATAGAAATATACATATATCTACATGCATTTCTGTGTGTGTGTGCCTGTGTGCATGTTTAAGTAATCCATAATGATCTTTGTAAAACAATCACTCCAAAAGTACTGTTTTCTTTTTTGTCTACTGCCAATGCTCTAAAATCGACTTCAGAGAAGCTGCTTAATAAATGGTGGCCAATTAGTTAATATCACATTTTAAGATATAATATAGATGCATTTTTTTCTCCTTAGTAAATGAAAATAAAAATTTTAACAAATATTAAGAAAATGTTGGCTATGTAATCATTGTGTATATGTCATCACAAAAGCTAGGTTTAAATGTAATTAATCTACAAAAGCTAACTTTCTCAGTGGAAAACTGTTACCAATAACAATAATAGCAATAATAAAACTGTGCCAGCACTTCAAAAAATTAGTAATCCAAAAATGAACTTCAATAAATATACCTATTTGGCTGCAAGATTGGCCTGAATGTCTGTGTTTGTACAAATACTGTATGCTACTGTACAACACCTAATATCTGCCAATTCTCTGATTTCACATTGTGTGCATTGCTCAAAAAATGTGTCTAAACAGCGTAGTTCTCCCTTCCTATATTAAGCAGAAAAAAAATTATCTTTTTATTTTGGGTATTAAATAGTAGTTTATTAATTGTAGAGAACAAACATTTCCATAGGAAACTCCAGCCTGCTTTCTTGACCTGGATTCTAAGAGCACTTCCACATAGATATTATCCAAGGTGTAATTCTTTACCAGAGCACAGCCAGGCAGAATTTCAGAAAAGATTTGCTCAAAGAATAAACAATCAGAAGAAACCAGTGCTTGTAGTCCAGATATGGGAAACTAAGTTACATTAATTCTTGGAAGCTTGACTTCCCCTCCCTTTGTGTGGAAGCCTGATTTGATCAACCATAACATGCCAATTTATTTTGGCACTTCAAATTTATTTTTGTCTCTTTTTAACTTTTTTCAGTAATCTTGTTTTCTCAGAACTTTGATAGTGTGAGGTGTATGCATGTGAGTGAGTGTGAAAAAGCCTAATTAAGCTCACTGATTATAATGTGTGGAAACTGAAAGTACATTGAATTGGACTCTTTATAATGAGCAAATCAAGGGTTCAGATAAAAAGTGGGGCAATCTGCAAAAGGCTAAAAAGGAGTCCTCACAAACTAAAAATGTTGAGGGAATAACAAACTCTCCAATGCCAAGCAGCTTCTGCAACAGGGGCAGTTTTATCGGTCTGATGCCAAGAAGCTTTTGAAACAGGGGCAGTTTTATCAGTCTGAAGCAAAAAATGCAGAGAGAGTGTTTTGCACTATAAGGGGCTGGGAACTGAGGGCAGAGTTCAGATTTGCAAATGGTAACATTGGGCAGAGTCAGTGAGCAGCCCTTCTCCCTTTTTCAGAGGCTGTTCTTATTCTAACAGAGGTAAATAGGTAAGATCCAAAGTAAAGCCACTCCACTTGGAACCATGCAAAAGGAATTCAAGAGGAATTTAGTAAATATTATGGCATGACAGTGACACTAAAGAGACCCAGAACTCTGAGTGATGTAGCCTCTCCAGCATTAAAAGCATATTGGCTCACAGAAAGAAGCATAGACAGGTCCCTTGGTTTCAAAGTATGGCACAAGTTTAAGAGCAAGCTCAGACTGATTGATCAATTTCTATAAACGCACCCTTGTTTATATTTAGTTTAACCCACACCTCACAATGAATAATGGACCAAGCAGCAGCAGTGTTAGCAAATATACCGGCAGTAAGTGAAATACTTTGCTCCACCAGCCAACGGATGCAGGCTTTTAAGATTTTGGCTGACTCAGCACCAGAAGACTCCCTCCAATATTACACTCTCCTTACCCAGAGGCTTGGCCCCTAGCTCCAAACAAGAGATCTCAATGCCTTCACAAATTCTGAACTTTCCTAGACTACTCAAAATAATAATAAAAAAAGTGTGGCCTCCGTTGGCATCTCTTCCATATCAGTGAACATCACAGTGGGATCCTTTCTCCTGGTGATTGTTTTTGATCAAAGGCTGGAATGACAATGTCCCTGAGAAAGCAGGTATAAGTGAGAGTAGATGAGAACAGGCATATTGTGGAAAATTGTTTTTTCACATACATACATTTTACTTCATCTCTCTTTTAAAACAGAAAGACTAACAACCCATCCTACATTGACAGCACACAAGCTTTATTCAGGTGGCCTGATTCCACCCATCATCATACCACATAATCCCACTTGGGCTGATTGTCACTGGTTTGTCACATATGGTTTTAGCAGAGATAAGAGGTGGAGGGTGCTATGACAAGAGTCTAAATAACTAGAATTGCATGTTCCAGTTGATAATCAGAATCCTCAGAAATAGGTGAGGGCCCAGTTACTAGGAACTTTCCCTCAGTGGGATCCAAATACTACTGAAAGCAGGGAGAGGCTGAATGGATACAGAGAAGTCTGACTTAAGAAATAAGTAAAGGAGAACAAAAGGCCACAAATATACACAAGATAACCCAACTTATGCACAGAAAAGATAAAAGTCTAGAACAGTTTTACAAAAGATTATATAAGGCTACCGTATGTATGCTCCTTTTCATCCTGAGCACCATGCAGTTACTGAAAATAGCTCATCAAATATTTGTACAGAGAGATACAGTAAGCTGTGGAGAGAAGGAGTGACACAACTGATGAAATGATGACTGGTTAACCACAGCTATGAGAGAAGCCTCTTCAAATGAGCAGGGCCAAAAACGTTCTGGAAAGAATACCCAGTATGACCGACCTTGCCTACAGCACAACCAATGGGCTTATTGTAAGGAAGTGGGGCACCGGAACAATACGTCTCTGGAGTTGAAAGCAAACCAAGGTAATTCCAAGCAGAAAGACTCAGGCAAAGATAGAGCTGCAGTCTTTAGTCTTTCAGAATGGCCAATAAACTGAAGGTGATTGAGCTCAGATGCCCCCAAAAGCCCATAGTTAGAATGAAGGTGGAGAGCGAGAACATTAATTTCTTAATCAACAACAGGGTGGAGCATTTGTTGGTAACTCAATCGGTGACTCCTTTGCACAGAAAGACAGTAGATATACTTGGGGCAACTGGAGTTCAAGAAAAACAGAATTTTTTTTCTACTATTGACCTGCTCTGTGGAAGCCCACAAGATTATGGTCAATTCTTGTACGTGCCAGATTTCCTCTACTGCTATTGGGTAGAGACTTGCTGAGCAAACTGAGGGCTACTATCATGTTCACTGATAAGGGCTCACTGCAACTCAATGACTGCCTCAGGCAGAAATTATTATGGCTCTCACAGGAGAAAGAGTGGAGACTCTTTCTGACTGAAGCAGAATGAGAACCAGCCACTGCACTAGCAAAGTAATGGCCACTGTTCTGGGCAAAAGATGAGCCTCCCAAATTGGCTGTAAACCTATCTAGGGTGGTAATCAAAGTAAAGTCAAGCACACTAGCACTTTAAGAGAGGCAGAAGCCAGTACCAAAGGGAGCTCTTAAAGGGATCCAGGCCAGGACCAAGGAAAATTTTTGAAGGCATGTAAGGTCAATGTCAAACACATGAATATTTACAGCATTATGGTTTCTTGCCAGGGAATATAGAAAACACCTCTCCCTGCCCTTCTTTATGCCAGGGATGAAGAACTATAATCTGGTTTAGAATATCTGCTTGTTCAAACAGGCACCTGTGACCTTGCACTCCAACATGCTCAATCACTATATGTTGCCAGAACTGTTTTCAGCTAACCTGAGCTGCTTTACTGGGTCAAACTTAAAACATGTTCTTTAGTATCAGGTTAGCCCCTGAAAGCCAATAGCTGATTTTCAGAGAGAGGATCCAGAGTCATGTGTAACAGCACAGCACACCTGGACTTGTTACTCAAATACCTGCAGACCTGTAAATACCAAGTCTCTAAAAGGAAGGCCCACATTTTCCAACAACAGGCTCACAAACTGGAATTTACTATCTAGCAGGAACAATGAAGCCTAGTGATAGAAAGAAAGCATGTTAACAGTAACCTGCTTGTACCTAAGGATTCAAGGCAGCTATGGGGACTTAAGGCATTTGAGTGGAGCTCAGAGTAGCAGGGGCCTTCTCACAATTAAAAGAAAACTGATGTCTGCCTTGAGACTGGGGCTGCTGGACTCACATAATCTTTTATGCTGTATGTGTCTGAGGGAGATAGAATAGAAGAGTGAGTCCTGACTCAGAATGTGGGTGCATGGCCATGACCTCATGCAAAATTTTCTAAAAAACTGGATGGCATTTCCAAGGGATACTTTCCATGTCTATGAGCCTTGGAAACCACTGGCCAACAGGCACATGAAGATAAAAAGCAAATTTTGGGACAGAATTTACTGATTAAAGCTTCTTTCCATACCATGGTCACCTAAATAGACATCAATTGGCATCACTGGTTCACCAATGCCCACATAGCTAAGTACTAAAGTCCACTGTATAAGAGTTCATGAATAATTTTAGAAGTTTGCAACACTTTAAGCTCAGCCATGTCACTCCCTGTGTCTGAGGACTCAGTGACATGTGTTTGCCTAAAAGCACCTCACTCAGTTTATTCCAGTTGGCTGGATCTGCAAGACAAGCTACAGTCTTAAGGTGACTGGAAACTATACATGAACAGAAGCAGTTTTGTTAACCATGTCAGGAAAATATGTGCTTGATATGCTGAGGTAACTCTAGAATTAACTCTAGAGGCCAATACAATAAGTCAAGGCACCTGAGCACAGAGAGTAAACTAAATAGCCTTTATGTGTACCTTGGAATTACAAAAAGGGAAAACTGTTAATGTCTTTACTAACTCACAATATGCATTTCTTACACTCCAAGTAAGGACTTGACATGGCACAAGAAGTACCTATTTAAATCTGAGGACAAATATAAAATGGCAGCAGAAAATTTTGCAGTCACTGTAAGCAATATGGGATCCCCATCATGTAGGTGAAAGTCATGCACTGCCAGAAATATCTAGATAACTCCATCACAATTGGCCAGGGAAATGCCTGCACAGATGTGGAGGTGCAGAAGTCTATATTTATTTCATATGGGGCATCATTTGTGGCCTTCCTACAGACTCAGACCCTCAACTTAGTACCACTTTACTTGAGGAAGAAAAAGACTTTCTCCAAATTGAAGGTGGTATGAAAATTAAGGAAGAATGAATACACCTACCAGATGGATAGTTAGCAGTACTCCACCTACTAGGGCATGTAGTTTTTTTGGCTGTCCAGGGAACCTTTCAACTTGGTCAAGAAACTCTTAAAAAAGCTTAGACCAGAATTTTTACATCTCTCCTTTATCTGCACTAACAGAAACAATGACACAAGGGTGTTTAACATGCAGAGAGCTCAATGCCAGACAGGGACCTATGAATCCACCAGGAATTCATGCTTATGAAATTACTCCCCTTAAAGGCTTGCAAGTGGACCTCACTGAGATGCTTAAGTGAGGAAGTAGTTAGTATCTGTTAGGTCTGGTATGTACTTACTCTGGGTGTGTAGAAGCCTACTCAACATGAACTGAGAAGGCCCATAAAATTACTCATGCTCTCTTAAGATGCATCATCCCCAAATTTGGACTGCCTTTGTGAGTAGGATCAGAAAATTATCTGGAATTTACAGCCAACCTCAGGCAGAGTACAGCAAGAATGTTAGGGATAAAGTGGAAACTACATGTCACCTATTAGTCTCAGGGTTAAGGCAAAGTGGAGTAAATGAACCAAACTTTTGAGAATATCTTATGGAAACTGAGCTGAGAAACAGGGTTAAAGAAGGTAAAGGTTGTTTTTGTGCTTTTTTTTAAGATTAGTTGCACACTTTCTAAGAAAACTAGATATTTTGCATATTATATCCCATATCATAGGCTTCCCCACATTCTCTGAGAACCCAGAGACTCCCCAGGACTTAGGAAAAACTGAATTATGTTAGCAATTACAAGCTATGGGAAAGAAGACAAAGAAAGTGTCTGAAGTGGTGAATAAAAATTGCCCTGTTAGATTACTGTCCCCAGTTCACCTTTTTCAACAAGTGACCAAGTTCAATCCAGAGACTAAAATGCAGCTCCCTCATGACCATGGCAGAAAAAGCCTCAAACTCTCATTATAATAACTCCAACTCTCTTGGAGATCAAAACAGTTCTCTCATGGGTCCATTGCAGCCATGTAAACGTGCAGCATCAGACACTTGGAAAGTAAAGCCAGATCTCTGAAACCCAAGTAAAATCACTTTAAAGGGAACTTACAAGAGGCCTACTCCAGTCACAACCCAGAAGCTGACTGGTTTATTCATGGCCAAAGCATGAGGGCTACCCATGTAGGACACTTCTTTTCTTTGTCCTATTAACTTGAATCTTTGCCACCCCAGTAGATGTAAACCTACCATTCGATAATTGTTTCAGGTAAATATGAAAAATTACTAAGATAGAAAAAAAGGTTACCACAATTCTCTTTTTTACAGTTATTATGAATGCACTAGAACACTCAAAGAAACTTGTTTATATAGTGCTACCCAGTACTGGCTTTGCAACAAGGGAACAACCATTCCGATGTGTGTTACAACCCATCTGAGACTAACATGCCTACCATGTTAAAAATAAGGCTAAGGACCGGACCTTTTTCTGGTAATATGAGTAAAGTGCTTTCCAGAACTGAGAAGATGGGGACTCCCAAGCAAATTACCTTAAAATGTGATGCTTGTACAGTCATCAGCACAGGTGGATGGTGTGGTTATCTCAGTTGAGAATGAGGCTATAGGGCAGAGCATCAGTAAATCTGCCATGAATATTTGCCATGCACCAGTAAGTATGGCAAGTTGACATATGTCTTCTTGGCCACTGAAAACATAATAAAAATAACTCACTTCATCTCCAAAAGGGGAGAAGTAACTCCTCCTGTTCCTCTGGCCATTGTAATCTTCTGGATCCTTGTTAGAAGAAAGGCAAATATGTAGTAATGTAAATTAGTGTAAAAGGACTGGACTCCTGAATTGCCATTCTAATTAGGGGAAGTATTCAGGGACAATCACCCTACCCAGTGTTTCAAACTTCTTATAATATATTAAATGAACCACTTTCAGAACTGTCCCAGAAATAAAGAAACTTGTTTTTTGAGTTAACTGTGAATGTGGCCAAGCTTTTAAAATACATTCTCTTTATATGTAGTGGAAATAATATGGGGGACTGGTGGCGATGGGTAACACAGGAGCCTGTGCCTTCTAACCCTTTTCCTAATAAGACTTATGTGCAAAAGAACCTGAATAACAGCTTCTGAATCTCAGTAATTTTTATTATTAGACAATTGTACCTGACTAGAATAGAAAGGCGTATGATAATCCCACTGGTAAATCTGGATAGTTTGTGCAGAAGTTATATAATGAAACCAGTGAAACAATCACTGGTAAAGTTTAGATAAAACTGAGACCAATATTTTCCAAAGGTAACAGAGGCACCCAGAACTTCACCAGGACTGGGTTATGCCTCCTGTGTTGTACTGCTTATGTGGGCACAGAAGCTAAACCAAACTTCCAGATCAGTGTATAGTGTATAGGCAGTTGTGTCTTTGGCACCATCATACCCTCTTTCTCCTTATTATTCATAAGTAGTGGGATTTGTTAGGTATTTCTGTCTACTCTTTGGGACACAAGAAAAGCCCAAGTATAGGTAACTAAAACAAATAATAAATGGCTCCTGTAAAAATACAATATTTTGGGCCAGCAAAATGGCAGAGAATGGCTTCTGGGGCTATTGTCTTCTGATATGTATGCTGAATTGAATAATTTGGTTGCAAACTGTCCTACAAATTCTGGCCAACATAACTGGCCAGGCTCCAATTACTCTGACATGGCAGGAGAACAAGATAAGAAATGTCATCTACCAGTAGAGACTGGGTATAGATCACTTAATAAAACTGAAAGAGGGAGTGTGAAAAATTCAACTTTATCAACTCTTTTCTGGAAATAAATAACCAGGATCAGGGTAAGCTGGTAAAAACTAGTAAAGGACATAAAAAACTGGTAAATATTTCTGTGGAGGTGTCTAATGGTTTTGACTCTGGATCAATGTTTTGGATTTGGTTTTCTTCAGTAGGAGGACACAAGACTATTGTCATATGTGTCACATATTACTGAAGCATGCATATGACTTCACCTTAATGGCCTTGGTTTTCAATTGATTAAGAAATAAAAACTATTACTGTTGCATTTAAAAATAAAAACAACAACAAAGAAACAAACACAAAACATAAATTCAGTTCTATTAAATGAACCACTTTCAGAACTGTCCCAGAAATAAAGAAACTTGTTTTTTGAGTTAACTGTGAATGTGGCCAAGCTTTTAAAATACATTCTCTTTATATGTAGTGGAAATAATATGGGGGACTGGTGGCGATGGGTAACACAGGAGCCTGTGCCTTCTAACCCTTTTCCTAATAAGACTTATGTGCAAAAGAACCTGAATAACAGCTTCTGAATCTCAGTAATTTTTATTATTAGACAATTGTACCTGACTAGAATAGAAAGGCGTATGATAATCCCACTGGTAAATCTGGATAGTTTGTGCAGAAGTTATATAATGAAACCAGTGAAACAATCACTGGTAAAGTTTAGATAAAACTGAGACCAATTTTTTCCAAAAGGTCACAGAGGCACCCAGAACTTCACCAGGACTGGGTTATGCCTCCTGTGTTGTACTGCTTATGTGGGCACAGAAGCTAAACCAAACTTCCAGATCAGTGTATAGTGTATAGGCAGTTGTGTCTTTGGCACCATCATACCCTCTTTCTCCTTATTATTCATAAGTAGTGGGGATTTGTTAGGTATTTCTGTCTACTCTTTG
This sequence comes from Saguinus midas, assembly GCA_021498475.1. Lineage (NCBI taxonomy): Eukaryota > Metazoa > Chordata > Mammalia > Primates > Cebidae > Saguinus > Saguinus midas. The sequence continues at coordinate 139,335,461 of CM038398.1, read as the reverse complement.
GGACACAAGAAAAGCCCAAGTATAGGTAACTAAAACAAATAATAAATTCCTCCTGTAAAAATAGAATATTTTGGGCCAGCAAAATGGCAGAGAATGGCTTCTGGGGCTATTGTCTTCTGATATGTATGCTGAATTGAATAATTTGGTTGCAAACTGTCCTACAAATTCTGGCCAACATAACTGGCCAGGCTCCAATTACTCTGACATGGCAGGAGAACAAGATAAGAAATGTCATCTACCAGTAGAGATGGTATAGATCACTTAATAAAAACTAAAAGAGGGGAGTGTGAAAAATTCAACTTTATCAACTCTTTTCTGGAAATAAATAACCAGGATCAGGGTAAGCTGGTAAAAATTAGTAAAGGACATAAAAAAAACTGGTAAATATTTCTGTGGAGGTGTCTAATGGTTTTGACTCTGGATCAATGTTTTGGATTTGGTTTTCTTCAGTAGGAGGACACAAGACTATTGTCATATGTGTCACATATTACTGAAGCATGCATATGACTTCACCTTAATGGCCTTGGTTTTTCAATTGATTAAGAAATAAAAAACTATTACTGTTGCATTTAAAAATAAAAAAAACAACAACAAAGAAACAAACACGAAACATAAATTCAGTTCTATTACATGAACTAGTAGAAATATGTCTCACAAAAAAAAAAAACCTGCCAGTGAGGCTGAAATTGAGAGTAAGAAATTTTTCTAGAAAATACTATACAAAATTCTCAAATGGGGGCATTCCACTTCTCTGTCTCCACCTCCTTTCATTCCTCACTTTTGGATGGTAAGGAGGGTGAAAAATCAATAAAATAGCAAGAATCATAAATCTGTCTTCAGGTGGCTTGCTGACACCAATGACTGGGCAATAAGGTACCAAAACTGAAAAGGTGACTCTCTTTTCAGTTTTCAGCATGTCTGCTATGCATTAGCCTTGAAAGACTTGAAAATGCATGTTATTACTACCAGCTGGAGCCCATCCCTGGCTTACATACACCATGTTCACAAGACCCAGAGATTTTCTGGAAAAATACCTCTGCCACCTAGTAAGAAGGGAGCAAGTCACACTGCCATCGGTGTACCTGTGCAGCAATTTTTCATGTCCTTCACATGTACCCCAAAAGCTAAAGTGGAATTACAAAGGGGAATCAATTCTCCCTAAATATCCATCAAACCCAATACAGGGTGACTCTCTGAGGTCAATTATTCTTATGTCTCTAAATAATTTTGTGCACAGGGAGTTATACAGCTGTGCACAAAAGCAAAAGTGTAAAATATGTGGGCTAAAGTATGTAAAAGAAGGGAGTTGATAAAAGGTTGGTACTATTTACTTCTCACAGAAAAAAATTTTCTTTGATAGTGTTTGAGCTATGATCTCTTCTGTATGTTCTCTCTGGGTGACTCTGGGAGAACACTGTTAAAGACCCTACAGTCAGAGCCCAACTTGAAAGCTCTGTGCAAAGAGCACTGTATGATAAGCTTATTTGAAGTAGATGAAAATAATATGCTTTGAGTCAATGAGTTTCTCTCACTTCCCTTATATAGCATTAGACAGAAATAAAACAAGTAAAGATACTTCTCCAGATAAAGAAGACAATGCTGATTCTTGAAAAATAATTAAGAAAATTAATCTCTTATCACAATCCCTTGCAGCAGAGCACATCTCCCCATACATACAACCACCATACCTAAGATGAATGCATTCCTTCTCTTACTTTCATTAATGTCCTTCTCTGTCTATGGAATATCATGTCTTTCATCACCATGTTACTGTCTTAATAAACTTGGATTTGTTCTGGGAAAGAAAAAAATAGCTACACATAAATAAACTTGAATATTTCTTTATAAATGTATCCCTGATTTACTAATAATGTACAGGACATCTTATTTTAGGAAAATAAAGGTTTATTTATGTTAACTGAGTAATAACTAGAAAGGTATAAAAGTTAATTATTATCTCAGCATAAATTCTAACCATATGTTCAGTTTGGAAGAATTATCAGGAGTAAAATATATGCTGGAAATCCTTATTCTGACACATACCTAAGTCTTTTTAATTAAGAATTTTGTGTCTCTGAGCTATTTGTGCCACTATAAAGTCAAATTCAGTATCTCAGATATTATTTGGGTGAGGGGAGAAGATACTGACACTTACCTCAATTGACTCTTCATTGTAGGATATAAAAATAAGAAAAACAAACACTATCACAAATTTTTCTATTACTTAAATGGAATAGACCACCAGTCTCACCTTATTTAGTAATAGTAACAATTAGAGCTTGAAAAAAAAATGTAGTGCTCACCAGTCTGCTTTTTAATTTCAGCTCTCATGTGCATACAATAATGATATTTGAGCAGATAAGTTGATTTATTGTTTCTTTTAAATTTACAATGCTAAACAATTTCTTAATAATATTAAAGAAAGAGCTTAGATGTTTTCAATTCTTTCTCCAAGTCCTAGCTATTATTGAAATTATGTTGCGCTATGAAGATGAAGTAGGGCATATTCAGGTAATTATATATTCTGCTAAGCTCCATTCTTGTGTCCTAAGGAGACACACTGGTTATTTAAACTCATCAGTTTTTGTTTGAACATACTTTAACATGGATTCTATCCCTTCTGCAGTGCTCCAGATTTTCTTCAGCATTTCACACTCTCTCTCATTGGCCTGTTCCAACTCCATCATAATATTACAGCAAACAAGGGCCTTACACTTTTGTAGCATAACAGGATTACAGGAGGCAAGCCGCTTAATTTGAATCATAACCTCTTGGGTGAAAGTTGAAGTCAAGAACACCTGAGAGACCAGGCCTTTGGCAGAGGCCTCCCGTGCTGTCAGCTTTCTCCCACCAATCAACATTTCATTGGCCGATGCTTCTCCCATGATTCTTGGAAATGTAAGAGTAGCACAGCCATCTGGACTCTGTCCAAAGGTCATATATGGGGTTTGAAACCAAGCCTTTTCATTAGCCCAAACCAAGTCACAAAGAGGTAGTATAGATGCACCTAGTCCAATGGCTGGGCCATTGACAGATATAACAATAATTTTTTAAAAATGAATGAAAACATTCACAAAGCTCTTAATGGTGTCCACAATTTCAGTGCTCATTCTGTTTCTGTCATTCATTAAATTCTTCACAATGTGCCCGAAGTCAAGACCAGAGCAAAAGACACTGCCAGCTGTGCTGAACAACACAAACTTGCTGTCATCCACAGCAGCCCTTTCCAGAGCATTCATGATTTCCTTAATAACTTCTGTATTTAGTGCATTTTTCTCTGTTGATATAGTAGATAGCAATATCTGTGTGAATCCATCGTCTTTCTTTACTACAATGTCTCTGTATCTGTTTGCACTTTCCTTTAACCTTATGGTGAAATACATACTCTTGATAAAAGGCTGGTCTTTTCTATCATCAATAATCTCTTTTTCCACCTTTCACAATAGAAACAGATGTATGCCTGTTTGTTGTTCCATTGACTGTTGAAGGGTCCATCAGTACCACTATAGCTTCTTTGTTATCTACTCTGTGAGCATGAAAGCAGTGACTGAATCAGACATGTGAGGCCCCGCTGGTTTTGTGTGGCTCCTGTTTTCTATTCCATCCTGTTCTGTGTCAGGATCTGATGAAATTCTGATGGGTTTCTCTTCTGCTGCCTTAAAAACCATCGATGTTTCCTGAACCGCTGCCACAGAATATAGTTTCTCAGGTTTCAAAATGGCACCAACTTTGCTCTGGCTGTTAACTGGTCTCTGAGGTACAAGTGACTTGATAGTTGAATTTCTCTGCTCTAAATTTTTTGGGTCAGTGAGAAATGCAGACGTGATTATTCCGATGTTCGGTCTGGCAACAAACAACTGGTTGTTTTTGGATTTGTGGTGTTTGCCAGTCAATGTCCTTCTAGGAAAGTTCTTAGAGAAGCTGGATGTGGAAGTTCTGGAAGTTCGTTTTCTGACATTGTTTGAAGAAGTTGTCCTTGTTCTGTTCCATGTCGATTTTTTCTGCTTTTCCGTCTGTTGTCTGTTAAAGTCATAAATACATTTTTCACAGTTTGTGAGGTTCTGCTCTGGTTCCCAAGTGTCATCCTCTTTGTCATAACCTTTCCACCGAACCAAATACTCTGTTTTTCCATTTTGATGTTGTCTTTTGTCAATAATAGCTTCAACCTCAAATTCCTGGGAAGCCATGAAGAGAGAGACACTTGCTGTGCCAAGCTTTTTTCAGTTGTGTCTCTTCATAGCGACTTCTTTCTGCCTCCAGTGGTTAAAGAGCTGCTATGTATAAATGAGCCTCTCCGTGGACACTTGTGTAGTCAAAGATGTGTGAAGAATCAGTCAAAGAGCCTTAGCCTCTTCACACTTAATCTCTGGTGAGACAGCTTGGACTTGGTCTTATGATGCCAAGATAGCTGGCTAGGTAGCTTTAGGTAAGATTAGCTGAATTCACAGCTTTGTCTCTTATATAGTGCACAAAGCTTGATACATGCCTGTTACTCTTTTGTCGTTGCCATGACAATAATATTGAACGTTCTAAAGTTATGAGATTTTTAAAGTCATACTACCTTACCTGCAACAGCATGAAAATTTATACTTTATATGTGGTCTTGTCACTTTATTTGTTCAGTTCTCAAAATTGTATCTGTAATTATTGTATGTCAAAAACACATGCAAAGCTTTTGTGATAAGTTTTATTAAATGTGTTACTTTTTCAAATTATTTATAGAACATATTGTGGAGCGACACATTGTTAATGTTTTACCTGTCATAATTGTTTATATATTTGTCTTTTTTAATTTGTATTTTTTATACTGTTATTCAGTGTCTGTGTGTTTTAACTTAAAGTACCCTAGGCAGCATTTTTTAAAGGGCCGTGTGCTAGAGAAAGGCCCCACAATTTATCTGGGAATATCATAATTTGTCCCTCACTTTCTTTAAGCAACTTTTTTGCACAAAAGTTTCCTGTTTGAAAGATTTTCTTAATTACTTGAAAAGTAATTAATTAAATGTATTAATTAAATCTAATTAAGTAAATGTATTAATTAATGTAAATATATCTTGTCTACCGCTTTCTGGTCTCTGAGTTCTCAAGTACAATATTATGGATAATATTTGAAAGTTGTTTTTGCATAACTAATTATTTAATTTGCTGCTGTCAAGATTCTTTTTGTTTTTGTTTTAAATATCTCAATTATCATGTACGTTGGAGTGTGTCTTTGTGTTTATTATATTTGAAGTGTGTGTTGAGCGTTTGAAGTTGTTTTTTTAATTTCCCCACATTTGTGGCATTTTTGACCACTGCCTTTTAAATACTCTTCCTGATTTCTTGTCTCTTCTTTTGAACCTCCAAAATGTGTAAGTATGGCTGCTTGATGTTTTCCCACAGGTTTCTAGGCAGTGTTCATATATCTTCAACTCTTATCTTTTTTGTTCTGGAATAATAATTTCAATTAATTGTTCTTTAGGTTTGCTGATATTTTGATCTTTCCTGTACTCAGGCCTACTTTTAATTTTTTACAGTGAATTTTTATTTCAGTTGTTTTACTTTTCTCTCTTTGATTTTTAAGTATTTAACATATTTTCACCTGCTTTTTATTAATTATTTTATCCATAATTTTTTGTGTTTCTTTAGGTTATTCTACACATTCTTATGAACATTAATTTCAAAATTATTTTCTAGTAAACCACTCACTTGGGATCTCTAGGAAAACTTTCTGTTTGATGTTATTGCTTGTTCCTGGAAAGAGCTGTAGTTTTCATTTTCACTTTATGTTCTTTGATTTTATTAATAGATAAAAGTGCAATTAAACATTAAAATGCTGTTACTTTAAAATCAGAACAGATTTTTCTGCATTGCTGCAAAGGGTTTTGTTTATTCATCATGTTGGCTCTTTCTGTAGAAGAAATCATTCCTACCAAATTTACTTTTGTGCCTGTTTTAGGTCTGCACTGTTCTGGAGTACATGGCATAATCACAAAAATATATTTATTAATTCCTGTGTATGTATTTATTTGAATATTTTTTGTCTACCAATGTCTGACTTCTTAAGAGAAAATATTGAGGAAATTAAATAAAATTAATAAAAAGAATGAAAACAGAAATAATATGTCCTGGCTCTTTATGTTATATTCAGAATGTTGCTTGAACTGGAAAAAAGCAAGTCTACAAAGGGTTTAAGAATAAAACAATGATTTGCCCCTTTGTCAGGACATCTGTAATTAGATGAACCATTCAGTGCATAAGTTCTTTTGAGAGTTTTAAGGGAAAGTCTTTTCTGCTTTTCTGACTCTTGCCAGCTGCTTCAGAAGGTTTCCCAGTTAGCATGCCATAGATATGTTTAATAAAAAATAAAGAGCTATTGTTAATTAGTGCCATAAAATTGACCACTTAATTGTTTTTTACTATGAAGATTTTCTTTTAAGCTGTAAACTTTCAGATGAACTCTGGAATTTCAAAATAATTGCACTATATTATTTTTTTCTTACTGGTTTTATAGTTGAGTTGAAAAGACACACACAGAGTACTCTGTAGATAATTGTTATGCCTTTCTCAGTAATTTGTATTATTTCACATTTGGCCTCTGAGTATTTTCATCTATAAAAGGAGAAGCTTAGAAATTACATAAATGAGTCATTCTTATAATAATGCATTTCACCAGTCTGTGACTTTTCATGCAAGAGCACATGTTTGATGTAATTAAAAGCATAAAATTATTACAAGTATAAAATAATTATGCTAATATTTACTTTCTTGTCTTTTATGATTATTATCTTAATTGATCTATATATTTCTTGTTTATTTAAAAATAATTTGTTATGTTCTTAACAGAACATTCTATCAGTATAAAAACAGAATAGACAAATGAAACAGGACAGATACCTCAGAAAGAATGCATAACTGCTAAAATCATCTGATTTTTGACAAACCAGACCAAAACAAGCAATGAGGAAAGAATTCCATATTTAATAAATGGTGTTGAAAGAAACTGGTTTGGCTGAGGTTGGTAGCTGATGCTTGTGGTCCCAGCATTTTGGGAGGCTAAGGTGGGTGGATCATGAGGTTAAAATATTGAGACCATCCTGGTCAATATAGTGAAGCCATGTCTCTATTAAAATACAAAATGTTAGCTGGGCATTGTGGTGTGTGTCTTTATTCCTAGCTACTCAGGAGGCTGAGGCAGGATAATTGCCTGAACCCAGGAGACAGAGGGAGCAGTGAGCCAAGACAGTGCCCTTGTACACCAGCCAGAGTAACAGGAGCAAAACTCCATGTTAAAAATATAAAATATAAAATAAAATAAAATAAAATAAAAAGTAAGAATTTGTTAGCCATATACAGAAAAATAAAACAGAATGTTTTCTTTATTAATTATAAATAAATAAAATAGAAAATCAATCATGTGAACTGGCAACCAAGAAAATATAAAATACAAAATGTTAGCTGGGCATTGTGGTGTGTGTCTTTATTCCTAGCTACTCAGGAGGCTGAGGCAGGATAATTGTCTGAACCCAGGAGACAGAGGGAGCAGTGAGCCAAGACAGTGCCCTTGTACACCAGCCAGAGTAACAGGAGCAAAACTCCATGTTAAAAATATAAAATACAAAATAAAATAAAATAAAATAAAATAAAATAAAATAAAATAAAAAGTAAGAACTTGTTAGCCATATACAGAAAAATAAAACAAAATATTTTCTTTATTAATTATAAATAAATAAATAAATAAATAAATAAAATAAATAAAATAGAAAATCAATCATGTGAACTGGCAACCAAGAAAATATAAAATAAAATAAAAAGTAAGAACTTGTTAGCCATATACAGAAAAATAAAACAGAATATTTTCTTTATTAATTATAAATAAATAAAATAAAAAGTAAGAACTTGTTAGCCATATACAGAAAAATAAAACAAAATATTTTCTTTATTAATTATAAATAAATAAAATAAAATAGAAAATCAATCATGTGAACTGGCAACCAAGAAAATATAAAAATATTTTTGCAATCTACCCATCTTACAAGAAACTTACATCCAGAACCTACAGAGTACTTAAACAAATTTCCAAGGTAAAAACAGTCAGATGCATAAAAAGTTGAAAAAGATATATTCAGACACTTTTCAAAAGAAATCATTTATGCAGTCACCAAATGTAAAAACAAACTCATCATTAATGGTCATTGTAGAAATGCAAGTTAAAACCATATTGGAATACAACCTCACCTCTGCTGGAATGTCCATAATTAAAAATGTCAAGAGACAAGAGATGCTGAAGAAAGTATTAACACATAGGAAAGCCTTTACACTATTGGTGACAGTGTAAATTAGTTTTACCATTGTAGAAGACAGTGTGGCAATTTTTCAAAGATTCAGAAATAGAAATACAATTTGACCTAACAATACCGTTTCTGGGTATATAGCGAAAAATGTATCAGTCATTTTGTTATAAAGACACATGCACACATATGTTCATTGTAGCTGTGTTTACAAGAACAGAAATTTGGAACCAATCGATAGGCCCATCAGTGATATACTACATAAAGACAATGTTACATATATACAGCATCGAATACTTTGCAACCATCAAAAAGAATGAGATCATGTATTTTTCAGGGATACAAATAAAAGTGAAAACCATGATTCTCAGCAAACAGGCACAACACTGCATATGCTCACTTATAAGGGGTGGTGAACAGTGAGAACACATCAACACTCAGAGGAAAACATTGCACACTGGGGCCTGCAGGTTAAAGGGATTAGAAAAGAAATAGAAAAGAGTGGGGGGATTGGGAAGGAATAGCAAGAGGAATATTACCTAATGCAGATGATAGGGTAAGGAATGCAGAAAACAGCCACCATATTATGTGTATTGGTGACCATGGGAACAACAAGGCTTGGGCCCAGACCTGCCTGGAGACATGATAATCTAAAATTCAATGACTGACAAGTACTTTCACTAATGGACTGTGCAACCATCTTAACTATTCAGGTTCCCTGGCTACTCAGGTAGGAATCAAGGCATAAAGTGGGCACAGTGGTGAGATGGCCCAGACACAAGAATTAGGTCAGACCCCAGGGAGGGGGAAGCCACCAGCAAAGATCCCACATCAGGGACCAGGGTTGTGTAGCAGATTTTTATGAGCAGCACCCTTGGCCCTGCAGCCTGACTCATCACTTAAATTTATATCTATTTTGGAGAATGGAAGAGACAGTCTTACAAGAAGACACATGAAACCCTGCCATCTAAAGAAAAACCAAGCTTTCATTGTGGTGTTTATTCCTAGTATTTTGTCTGTTTTGCTTTCTTCATATTTCTGCTATGTAGCAGTGATTTCTGAGCATGCTCATGGCACTCTATGATCTTCCTCTGGTGAGGAGTATATTGTAAGGAAAAGAGAAGTGCAGGCTGATCAGCTCTGCCTCTGGGTACATATGGAGCTGACCCCTCTGTTGTCTGGCCCGAGAGAGAGAGAGAGAGAGAGAGAGAGAGAGAGAGAGAGAGAGAGAGAGAGAGAGAGAGAGAGAGAGAGAGAGAGAGAGAGAGAGAGAGAGAGAGAGAGAGAGAGAGAGAGAGAGAGAGAGAGAGAGAGAGAGAGAGAGAGAGAGAGAGAGAGAGAGAGAGAGAGAGAGAGAGAGAGAGAGAGAGAGAGAGAGAGAGAGAGAGAGAGAGAGAGAGAGAGAGAGAGAGAGAGAGAGAGAGAGAGAGAGAGAGAGAGAGAGAGAGAGAGAGAGAGAGAGAGAGAGAGAGAGAGAGAGAGAGAGAGAGAGAGAGAGAGAGAGAGAGAGAGAGAGAGAGAGAGAGAGAGAGAGAGAGAGAGAGAGAGAGAGAGAGAGAGAGAGAGAGAGAGAGAGAGAGAGAGAGAGAGAGAGAGAGAGAGAGAGAGAGAGAGAGAGAGAGAGAGAGAGAGAGAGAGAGAGAGAGAGAGAGAGAGAGAGAGAGAGAGAGAGAGAGAGAGAGAGAGAGAGAGAGAGAGAGAGAGAGAGAGAGAGAGAGAGAGAGAGAGAGAGAGAGAGAGAGAGAGAGAGAGAGAGAGAGAGAGAGAGAGAGAGAGAGAGAGAGAGAGAGAGAGAGAGAGAGAGAGAGAGAGAGAGAGAGAGAGAGAGAGAGAGAGAGAGAGAGAGAGAGAGAGAGAGAGAGAGAGAGAGAGAGAGAGAGAGAGAGAGAGAGAGAGAGAGAGAGAGAGAGAGAGAGAGAGAGAGAGAGAGAGAGAGAGAGAGAGAGAGAGAGAGAGAGAGAGAGAGAGAGAGAGAGAGAGAGAGAGAGAGAGAGAGAGAGAGAGAGAGAGAGAGAGAGAGAGAGAGAGAGAGAGAGAGAGAGAGAGAGAGAGAGAGAGAGAGAGAGAGAGAGAGAGAGAGAGAGAGAGAGAGAGAGAGAGAGAGAGAGAGAGAGAGAGAGAGAGAGAGAGAGAGAGAGAGAGAGAGAGAGAGAGAGAGAGAGAGAGAGAGAGAGAGAGAGAGAGAGAGAGAGAGAGAGAGAGAGAGAGAGAGAGAGAGAGAGAGAGAGAGAGAGAGAGAGAGAGAGAGAGAGAGAGAGAGAGAGAGAGAGAGAGAGAGAGAGAGAGAGAGAGAGAGAGAGAGAGAGAGAGAGAGAGAGAGAGAGAGAGAGAGAGAGAGAGAGAGAGAGAGAGAGAGAGAGAGAGAGAGAGAGAGAGAGAGAGAGAGAGAGAGAGAGAGAGAGAGAGAGAGAGAGAGAGAGAGAGAGAGAGAGAGAGAGAGAGAGAGAGAGAGAGAGAGAGAGAGAGAGAGAGAGAGAGAGAGAGAGAGAGAGAGAGAGAGAGAGAGAGAGAGAGAGAGAGAGAGAGAGAGAGAGAGAGAGAGAGAGAGAGAGAGAGAGAGAGAGAGAGAGAGAGAGAGAGAGAGAGAGAGAGAGAGAGAGAGAGAGAGAGAGAGAGAGAGAGAGAGAGAGAGAGAGAGAGAGAGAGAGAGAGAGAGAGAGAGAGAGAGAGAGAGAGAGAGAGAGAGAGAGAGAGAGAGAGAGAGAGAGAGAGAGAGAGAGAGAGAGAGAGAGAGAGAGAGAGAGAGAGAGAGAGAGAGAGAGAGAGAGAGAGAGAGAGAGAGAGAGAGAGAGAGAGAGAGAGAGAGAGAGAGAGAGAGAGAGAGAGAGAGAGAGAGAGAGAGAGAGAGAGAGAGAGAGAGAGAGAGAGAGAGAGAGAGAGAGAGAGAGAGAGAGAGAGAGAGAGAGAGAGAGAGAGAGAGAGAGAGAGAGAGAGAGAGAGAGAGAGAGAGAGAGAGAGAGAGAGAGAGAGAGAGAGAGAGAGAGAGAGAGAGAGAGAGAGAGAGAGAGAGAGAGAGAGAGAGAGAGAGAGAGAGAGAGAGAGAGAGAGAGAGAGAGAGAGAGAGAGAGAGAGAGAGAGAGAGAGAGAGAAAGAGAGATGACGGACTCTGAGGCAGGGAGCTGGGTGATCGGGCTCAGTGGGTCCCACCATGACAGGGACAAGCAGGGTGGCGATTGGAGGCTCATGGGGCTGAGAGTTTTGCTGCTGGCATCTAGGATGGTGAGCCCAGTGTGGGAGGGGCGTCCGCCACTACTGACCAAATCCCCCCCTACTGAAGTACTGCCCAGGGCTGATGCAGCCTGCTGTTGCCAAGGCAACCTGCATTAACAGAGAGACTCCACCAGCAGGGCAGAGCAAGCCACAGCAGGGCGAAGCAAGCCACAGCAGAACGGAGCCTAACAGCAACAGGGCAGACCCACGCTAGCAGTGGGGAGCCCCGGCAGAAAAATAGTGAATACACTGCCACTTAGCTGGGCAGGACACTGGAACAGATACTCATAAAGAAAGCCCCAACTCCCAGAGACAGAGCATCTAAGGGGAAAAAAGAAGGGGTGTTTTATGAGTTCTGTTGCAGCAGACATAATCATATCCTCCCAATTGAAAAATCAGCAACTGCTAAGACGACAGGTAAATAAATACAAAAAGATGGGAAGAAACCAGCGCAAAAAAGAGGAAAACACCCAAAACCAAAACACTTCATCTCCTACAATGAACCAAAACTCTACACCAGCAAGAGAACAAAGCCGGACGGAGAATGAGTGTGACGAAATGATGAAATCAGACTTCAGAAAGCGGATCATGAGAAATTTCAGTGAGATAAAAGAACATGTTCTAAATCAGTGCAAAGAAACTAAGAACCTTGAAAAAAGATTCGAGGAAATGATAACAAGAATGGACAACTTAGAGAGGAATATGGAATGAATTGAAGGAGCTGAAAAACACAACACGAGAACTTCACAAAGCATGAACAAGTTTCAACAGCCGAATTGACCAAGCAGAAGAAAAAATATTAGAAGTCGAAGATCAACTCAATGAAATAAAACGAGAAACCAAGATCAAAGCAAAAAGCACAAAAAGGAATGAAGAAAATCTCCAAGAAATGTGGGACTATGTGAAGAGACCCAACCTATGTTTGATAGGTGTACCAGAATGTGAGGAAGAGAATGAATCCAAGCTGCAAAACACTCTTCAAGATATTATAAAGAAAAATTTCCCCAACCTAGCAAGACAGGTCAATACTCAACTCCAGAAAATGCAGAGGACACCACAAAGATGTTCTGCAAGAAGAGCAACCCCAAGGCACATAATTGTGATATTCACCAGGATTGAAATGAAGGAGAAAATACTAAGAGCAGCCAGAGAGAAAGTTCGGGTCACCCACAAAGGGAAGCCCATCAGACTCACAGCAGATCTCTCAGCAGACACTCTACAAGCCAGATGAGAATGGGGCCCACTATTCAACATCCTTAAAAAAAAGAACTTTCAACCCAGAATTTTATATCCAGCCAAACTGAGCTTCATAGATGAAGGAAAAATAAAATCCTTCATGAACAAGCAAGGACTCAGAGATTTTGTCACCACTAGGCCTGCTTTACAAGAGCTACTGAAAGAGGCACTACACATAGAAAGAAACAACCAGTACCAGCCAACCTAAAAGCATACTAAATGCTAAAGAGCATCAACAAAATGAAGAATCTACATAAACCAATGGGCAAAACAGCCAGCTAGCATCAAAATGGCAGTATCAAATTCACACATATCAATATAAACCCTAAATGTAAATGGGCTAAATGCACCAATCAAAAGACAACGACTGGAAAATTGGATAAAAAGCCAAAACCCGTCAGTGTGCTGTATCCAGAAAACCCACTTCATAAAGCAAGGATACACAAAGGCTCAAAATAAAGGGATGAAGGAAGATTTACCAAGAAAATGGAGAGCAAAAAAAACCAGGAGTTGCAATTCTCATCTCTGATAAAATAGACTTTAAAGCAACAAAAATTAAAAGGGACAAAGAAGGTCATTACATAATGGTAAAATAATCGATACAACAAGAAGAGCTAATGATTCTAAATATATATGGACCCAACGCAGGAGCCCCCAGATATTTAAGGCAAGTTCTTAATGACTTGCAAAGAGACTTAGACTCCCACACAATAATAGTGGGAGACTTTAACACTCCACTGTCATTATCAGACAGGTCAAGCAGACAGAAAATTAACAAGAATATTCAGGACTTGAAATCAGACCTGGAACAAGCAAACCTGGTAGACACTGACAGAACTCTCCACCCCAAATCCACAGAATATACATTCTTCTCAGCACCACATCACAACTACTCCAAAATTGACCACATAATTAAAAGTAAAGCAGTTTTCAGCAAATGTAAAACAACTGAAATTATAACAAACAGTCTCTCAGACCATAGTGCAATCAAGTTGGAACTCAGAATTAAGAAAATAACTCAGAACCGCACAGCTGCATGGAAACTGAACAACTGGCTCTTGAATGTTGATTGGATAAACAATAAAATGAAGGCAGAAATAAAGAAGTTCTTCAAAAGCAATGAGAACGAAGACACAACGTACCAGAATCTCTGGGACACATTTAAAGCAGTCTGTAGAGAAAAATATATAGCAATAAGTGCCTACATGAGAAGAGTGGAGAGATCCAAAATGGACACCCTATCATCAAAATTGAAAGAGCTAGAGGAGCAAGATCAAAAAAGCTCAAAACCTAGCCGAAAACAAGAAATAACTAAGATCAGAGCAGAACTGAAGGAGATAGAGACACAAATAACCCTTCAAAAATCAATAAATGCAAGAGCTGGTTTTTTGAAAATATCAACAAAATAGACAGACCAGTAGCCATACTGATAAAAAAGAAAAGAGAGAACAACCAAAAGATGCAATAAAAAACGATAAAGGGCAAATCACCACAGATTCCACAGAAATTCAAACCATCATCAGAGAATACTACAAACAACTCTATGCACATAAACTAGTAAAGCAGGAAGAAATAGATAAATTCCTGGATGCCTGTGTCCTCCCAAACCTAAACCAGGAGGAAGGCGAAAGTATGAATAGATGAATAACAAGGTCGAAAGTTGAGGCAGCAATTAAGATCCTACCACACAAAAAAAGCCCAGGTCCAGATGGGTTCACAGCCGAATTCTATCAGAAACACAAAGAGGATCTAGTACCATTCCTTCTGAAACTATTCCAAATAATTCAAATAAAGGCAACCCTTCCCAAATCATTTTATGAGACCAACATCATCCTGATACCAAAACTCGGCAGATACTCAACAAGAAAAGAAAACTTCAGGCCAATATCCATGATGAACATAGATGCAAAAATCTTCAATAAAACACTGGCAAACCGATTGCAACAGCACATTAAAAAACTTATCCATCATGATCAAGTAGGATTCATCCGGGGATGCAAGGCTGGTTCAACATATGCAAGTCTATAAATGTAATTCACCACATAAACAGAAGCAAAAACAAAAATCATATAATTATCTCAATCGACGCAGAGAAGGCATTTGACAAAATTCAACAGCCCTTTATGCTAAAAACCCTCAAGAAAACAAAATACCTTGGAATACAACTCACAAGGAATGTAAGGAATCTCTTTAAGAAAAACTATAAACCACTGCTCAACGAAATAAGAGAGGACATAAACAAATGAAGAAACATTCCATGTTCGTGGTTAGAAAGAATCAATATCGTGAAAATGGCTATACTGCCCAAAGGAATTTACACAATCAATGCTATCCCCAACAAACTACCATTGAATTTCTTCACAGAACTGGAAAAAATCACCATGAACTTCATATGGATCCAAAAGAGAGCCCGCATAGCCAAGTCAATTCTAAGCAAAAAGAACACAGTGGGAGGCATCACACTACCAGACTTCAAACTATATTACAAGGCTACAGTAATCAAAACAGCATGGTACTGGTAACAAAACAGAGATATAGACCAATGGAACAGAACAGAGGCATTGGAGAAAACACAACATATCTACAACCATACAATCTTTGATAAACCAGATAAAAACAAGCAATGGGAAAAGGATTCCCTGTTTAATAAATGGTGTTGGGAAAACTGGCTAGCCATGTGCAGAAAGCAGAAACTAGACCCATTCCTGACACCTTTCACAAAAATTAACTCCAGATTGATTAAAGACAAACATAAAACCTGACACCATAAAAACCCTAGAAGAAAATTTAGGCAAAACCATTCAGGACATAGGAGTAGGCAAGGACTTCATAACAAAAACACCAAAAGCATTGGCAACAAAAGCCAAAATAGACAAATTGGACCTAATCAAACTCCACAGCTTCTGCACGGCAAAAGAAACAGTCACTAGAGTGAATCGGCAACCATCAGAATGGGAAAAGATCTTTGCAGTTTACACATCTGACAAAGGGCTGATATCCAGAATTAACAAAGAACTCAAACAGATTTACAGAAAAAAGAAAACCAAACAAGCCCATTCAAAAATGGGCAAAGGATATGAACAGACACTTTACAAAAGAAGACATACATGAGGCCAGCAAACACATGAAAAAGTGCTCATTATCATTGGTCATTAGAGAGATGAAAGTCAAAACCACATTGAGATACCATCTCACGCCAGTTCGAATGGTGATCATTAAAAAATCTGGAGACAGCAGATGCTGGAGAGAATGTGGAGAAATAGGAACACTCTTACACTGTTGGTGGGAGTGTAAATTAGTTCAACCATTGTGGAAGACACTGTGGCGATTTCTCAGGGACCTAGAAATAGAAATTCCATTTGACCCAGCAGTCCCACTACTGGGTATCTATCCAAAAGACTATAAATCATTCTACTATAAGGACACATGCACACGAATGTTCATTGCAGCACTGTTTACAATAGCAAGGTCCTGGAACCAACCCAAATGCCCATCGATGATAGACTGGACAGGGAAAATGTGGCACATATACACCATGGAATATTATGCAGCAATCAAAAATGATGAGTTTGTGTCCTTTGTAAGGACATGGATGAATTTGGAGAACATCATTCTCAGCAAACTGACACAAGAACAGAAAAAAGAAATACTGCATATACTCACTCATAGGCGGGTGAAAAAAATGAGAACACATGGATACAGAGAGGGGGTCTACTATACACTGGGGTCTATTGGGGGAAAGGGGAGGGACAATGGGGGGCTGAGGGGGATAACCTGGGGATAAATGCCAAGTGTGGGTGAAGGGGAGGAAGGCAGCAAAGCACACTGACATGTGTGTACCTATGCAACTATCTTGCACACTCTGCACATGTACCCCAAAACCTATAATGCAATGAAAATTTAAAAATTAAAAATTTAAATTAAATTAAAATTAACCATCATAAGAACTTAAATACTTTGATGTTTTCAATATTTGTTTCTAGTTTCAACAGTGAAAAAAATATACCTCATTGAAAGTCACTATAAATAATCTGCTAATGTTGTTTAGATTTTAAGTAAGTCTTTATTAAGGCCTCAATGCCAGGCCAATCAGAAACTAACCTCAGCCTCTGCAGCCTTATCAATAATAATAAAGTCTATTCAAATACTGATATTCTGGGGCCCACAATCTCTAGTGGCCAAGCTGAAAGCAGAAACCACTTTTCTGAGATTTTCTTTAGTCTCCTCTGAGACATCACAGCTTCAGCCTGAGAGAGCCTTAACCTACCAAAGGATGGTGTCATCTTTGTCCCTCCTAGAGTGTCCTGAAAGTTGCTGAGATGTACCAGTATGAGTCTTCCCATAATTTTGCCAGCGTCTCACTCATTTTCTCTTGCCCTGGCTTCTGCCTTTTACCTGCTTGCCATCTGGTTCTGAAATGTGACCATACCACTTCACAGACTTTTGAGTCTACCTTTTCTGAGGCACACTCATAGACATCTGAAAAACTTGAAAAAATTGTTTTCAGCATATATTGAAGAGATGATGAGGGTTCAGATAAAGAAATATGCATTATTGAGTTAAAACACAACAGACAAAACAAAAAGAAAAAAACACTAAATTGAAACAGACAAAATCAATGACCAAAACTGAAAGTCTGTCCTACAGCATGCTGGAGTGATGACACAGTCATGAGGGAGGATGCCTGTCAGGGTCATTTTTTTTTCCAGAAAGACAGCCAGATCTCACTTACCTTCACAGACTAAAACTAAGGACCCAGATTTTAAATTTCATTGGGCACGTTGGTGGTAATCTGGTACCCTCCACAAGACAGTGGCCTGTGGGGCCCTGGAAAGTCTCAGGAGGCATTTGCAAAATAAATTCTAAGAAGTTCATGGGAGCGTAGAGGGGGTGTGGTCATCGATGGATAGCGATCTTCCTGTGACTACCAATTAGGGTGTAATATCCAAGCGAGTTAGAAGAAAAGCACCACACTCTGAGTTTTAATTAGGAGTCACTTATTGCTGGCGACTGAGACGTGGCTCACATTCTAAAATCTCTAAGCCCTGACAAGGGGCTGTGATTTGCATTTATATCTATTCTAGGAGAGTTGAGAGGGGTAGTATATCTGAAGCAGAATTTTACAGAAGAAGAACAAGCACCTTAGAAGAGGAAGCTGGTAACCAGGCGGCTGGAGGTTCCTATAGTTGTTGGTTACCAAGAAGCTTGGGTATTCACAGTAGTTAGGAGACTTGTCAAGCAGAATGTGGTTGCAGTGGTTACAAAGTTCTGATTACAGTGTAATCCAACTGTGCACCCAAAGAGATAACTGCAGGCATTGAGAGGCTAATATAAAATCTGTCTGATTTACATCATTGGATGTTTAACAATGAGAACATATGGGCACGGAGAGGTGAATATAACACACTGGGGTATTTTGGGGGTTGAGGACATAGAGGAGGTAGAGTGAAGGGTGGGGAGGTAGTCAGGAGTGGTTAGGTTTGGAAGGTTTAACACTGAAAGAAACATCGGATGTAGGTAACAGTGGGAAATGAAGATAGAAAAAATCCATGGCATGTGTGAATCTGTACAATCATCCTGCAAGATCTGCACATGTACCACAGAACTTAAAATAAAATTAAAAATAAAAACAGGTTCTACCTTTTATAAGTAGGAATCCCTAAGATGAAACATATCCAATTAACATCCCATAATAATTTTGTATAATCATTCATCAGTGTATGTAAGCTGCTGGTATTTAATTTACAGTTTCAGGTCTAACTGAACAGGAAGTCAATATCTATCCAAGGTCCTTCCAGAGTGAGGATATTTGTACTTTCTCAGGTGCAATAAATAAACCTCTTAAATGGGCATTCTCTACATGACAGAGGAATACATCTTTAAAAGTACAGGCTATTTCACAGCTGCCAGTAAAATAGTATACATAAAATGAATATATCTTGACATTGTAACTTTTCTTTCTACTGGGAGGTAAACTTTGATTTCCAAAACACTGACATATTGTAAGACTGTTTGGCATTCCTTAATGATGCACATATTTTCCAATGAAATCGGGAAGCCAGCTTTTTGTTAGTAAAAGCTGTTATGTAAATGCAAATATATCCATGTTCTTTTCTGCAAGAGAAATTGTATGAAAATACTGTTTTAAGTCAACAAAAAATTATAGGTCAGTCCTAAATAAATTACTGTGGAAATACTGGGCTGCAGAATCCCCATAGGTTACAATTTAATGTTAATAGCACATAAGTTATGCAAAGTCTTCTCTTGCCAGGTTTTTTAGGAATGATAAAAATGGGGAGTTCCAAGGATTTGCTGAAGTTGATTATGTCTCGTCAGAAATTGTTCAGTTACTAATTCATGGAGTATCAGTAACTTATTACTTTTCAGGGGTCATTGTTCTACCAAGAGAGAATCTTCAGATGGACAAATAATGATAGGGTAGACATAACAACAGTGGCCATTTCTAGAAAGAGGTCTGCATATTGACCACTGTTAGGCTACTGTATTTCATCCCCAAAGCTTAACAGGGATGCTCATATGAGAGGTTGTATCAATGACTTTCCTTTTCTGGATAACAGCACATCAGGAGGTGTGTGCTCTAATTTGTTATATGTGCTTCACCAATGCCAACAATCTTTTGTTTCTAAGTGATATGAGATGAAGTTATCAGTCAGTTTTGAGTACTGATAATTAAAATATTCACTCCTGTGTCCAGAAAGCCAGTCTAATTTATATTTCCAATTTTTAAGATAACCATGTGTTTCTGATCCATGATCATTTGATTTCAATAAACTCCTGTGGTCCCTGTGATTCTTAAACTTTCCTTACACCTTACTTTTTTATTCACCATTAAAAAGGCAGTATGGTAAGATTAGTAACTAATCTGTCTTTGACCCAGAAAAAAAGAATACACAATCATTTACATTCCATCAGCACAAACACTTCACCTTGATAATCACTATTAATAACTTCTATGAGCTTCTTAATTCTTTTCCTGGATAGGGTAAACAATCTTTGGCTTAATCCCCCTGCTTTCAATGGCAGTAGCTGTCAGAATCTGGTTGTAATTATTATTATTATTATTATTAATATTATTATTATTTTAAATTTTTATTGCATTATAAATTTGGGGGTACATATGCAGAACCTGCAAGAAAGTTGCATAGGTACACACATGGAGGTGTGTTTTGCTGTCTTCCTCCCTTTCACCCACACTTAGAATTTATCCCCAGGCTATAACTCTCCAGCCCCACCACTGTCCCTCGCCATTCTCCCCAATAGATCCCAGTGTGTAGTAGACCCCCTCCCTGTGTCCATGTGTTCTCATTTTTCTCAACCGCCTATGAGTGAGAATATGTGGTATTTCTTTTTCTGTTCTTGTGTCAGTTTGCTGAGAATGATGTTCTCCAGATTCATCCATGTCCTTACAAAGACACAAACTCATCATTTTTGATTGCTGCATAATATTCCATGGTGTATATGTGCCACATTTTCCAAGTCCAGTCTATCATTGATGGGTATTTGGGTTGGTTCCAGGTCTTTGCTGTTGTAAACAGTGCTGCAATGAACATTCGTGTGCATGTGTCCTTATAGTAGAATGATCTATAGTCCTTTGGATATATACCCAGTAATGGGATTGCTGGGTCAAATGGAATTTCTATTTCTAGGTCCCTGAGGAATCACCACACTGTCTTCCACAATGGTGGAACTAATTTACACTCCCACCAACAGTGTAAGAATGTTTCTCTTTCTCCACATCCTCTCCAGCATCTGCTGCCTCCAGATTTTTTAATGATCACCATTTTAACTGGCGTTGAGATGGTATCTCAATGTGGTTTTGAGTTGCATCTCTCTAATGACCAGTGATGATAAGCATTTTTTTATGTGTTTGTTGGCCTTCTGGATGTCTTCTTTTGTAAAGTGTCTGTTCATATCCTTTGCCCATTTTTGAATGGGCTTGTTTGTTTTTTTTTCCTGTAAATCTGTTTGAGTTCTATGTAAATTCTGGATATCAGCCCTTTGTCAGATGCATAAATTGCAAAGATTTTTTTTTCATTCTGATGGTTGCTGATTCACTCTAGTTACTGTTTCGTTTGCCATCCAGAAGCTGTGGAGTTTGATTAGGTCCCATTTGTCTATTTTGGCTTTTGTTGCCAATGCTTTCCGTGTTTTGTTCATGAAGTCCTTGTCTATTCTTATGTATTGAATGGTTTACCCTAGATTTTCTTCTAGGGTTTTTATGGTGTCAGGTCTTACGTTTAATTCTTTAATCTATCTGGAGTTAATTTTAGTGTAAGGTGTCAGGAAGGGGTCCAATTTCTGCTTCCTGCACATGGCTAGCCAGTTTTCCAAACACCATTTGTTAAACAGGGAATCCTTTCCCCACTCCTTGTATTTGTCTGGTTCATCAAAGATTATATTGTTGTAGATCTGTTGTGCTGCCTCCGATGCCTCTGTTTTGTTCCATTGGTCTATATCTCTGTATTTGTACCAGTACCATGCTGTTTTGATTACTGTAGCCTTGTAGTATAATTTGAAGTCTGGTAGTGTGATGCGTTTTGCTGTGTACTTTTTGCTTAGAATTAACTTGGCTATGCGGGCTCTCTTTTGGTTCCATATAAAATTTATGGTGATTTTTTCCAGTTCGGTGAAGAAATTCAATGGTAGTTTGATGAGGATAGCATTCATTGGGTAAATTACTTTTGGCAGTGTAGCCATTTTCATGATATTGATTCTTTCTAACCATGAACATGGAATGTTTCTCCATCTGTTTGTGTCCTCTCTTATTTCATTGCATAGTGGTTTGTAGTTTTCCTTAAAGAGGTCCCTTACATTCCTTGTGAGTTGTATTTCTAGGTATTTTATTTTCTTTGTAGCAATTGTGAATGGCAGTTCACTCTTGATTTGGTTCTCCTTAAGTCTGTTATTGGTGTATAGGAATGCTTGTGATGTTTGTACATTGATTTTATATCCTGACACTTTACTGAAGTTGCTTATTAGTTTCAGGAGCTTTTGGGCTGAGGTGATGGGGTCTTCTAGGTATACTATCATGTCGTCTGCAAATAGAGACAATTTGTCTTCCACCTCTCTTATTGGAATACTCTTTATTTCTTTTTCTTGCCTGATTGCTCTGGCTAGAACTTCCAGTACTATGTTAAATAGGATTGGTGAGAGAGGGCATCCTTGTCTAGTTCCGGATTTCAATGGGAATGCTTCCAGTTTTTGCCTGTTAAGTATGATATTGGCTGTTGGTTTGTCATAAATTGCTTGTATTACTTTGAGATATTTTCCATCAATACCAAGTTTCTTGAGGGTTTTTAGCATAAAGGGCTGTTGAATTTTGTCAAATGCCTTCTCTGCGTCAATTGAGATAATCATGTGGGTTTTGTTTTTGCTTCTGTTTATGTGGTGAATTACATTTATAGACTTGCCTATGTTGAACCAGCCTTGCATCCCTGGGATGAATCCTACTTAATCATGATGGATAAGTTTTTTTAATGTGCTGTTGCAATTGGTTTGCCGGTATTTTCTTGAAGATTTTTGCATCAATGTTCATTATGTATATTGGCCTGAAGTTTTATTTTCTTGTTGAGTATCTGCCAGGTTTTGATATCAGGATGATGTTGGTCTTATAAAATGATTTGGGAAGAGTTTCCTTTTTTTTGAATTATTTGGAAGAGTTTCAGAAGGAATGGTACCAGATCCTCTTTGTGTGTCTGGTAAAATTCGGCTGTGAACTCAACTGGACCTGGCCTTTTTTTTGTGGTAGGCTCTTAATTTCTGCCTTACCTTCAGACCTAGTTATGGGTCTATTCATAGTTTGGGCTTCCTTCTCGTTGAGGCGTGGGAGGACACAGGCGTCCAGAAATTTATCCATTTCTTCCTGGTTTACTAGTTTATGTTCATAGAGTTGTTTGTAGTATTCTCTGGTGATGGTTTGAATTTCTGTGGAATCTGTGGTGATTTCCCCTTTATTGTCTTTTATTGCATCTGTTTTGTTGTTCTCTCTTTTCTTTTTTATAAATCTGGCTAGTGGTCTGTCTATTTTGTTGATCTTTTTGAAAAACCAGCTCTTGGATTTATTGATTTTTTGAAGGGTTTTTCTTGTCTCTATCTTTTTCAGTTCTGCTCTGATCTTAGTTGTTTCTTGTCTTCAGCTAGGTTTTGAGCTTTTTTGATCTTGCTCCTCTAGCTCTTTCAATTTTGACGATAGGGTGTCAATTTTGGATCTGTCCACTCTTCTACTGTGGGCACTTATTGCTATATAAATTTTTCTACAGACTGCTTTGAATGTGTCCCAGAGATTCTGGTACATTTTGTCTTCTTTTTTGTTGGTTTCAAAGAACCTCTTTATTTCTGCTTTCATTTCATTGTTTATCCAATCAACATTCAAGAGCCAGTTGTTTAGTTTTTATGAAGCTGTGTGGTTCTGAGTTATTTTCTGAATTCTGAGTTCCAACTTGATTGCACTATGGTCTGAGAGACTGTTTCTTATGATTTCCGTTGTTTTGCATTTGCTGAGGAGTGCTTTCCTTCCAATTATGTGGTCAATTTTGGAGTAGGTGTGATGTGGTGCTGAGGAGAATGTATATTCTGTGGATTTGTCGTGGAGAGTTCTGTCAATGTCTACCAGGTTTGCTTGTTTTAGGTCTGAGGTCAAGTCCTGGATATCCCTGTTAATTTTCTGTCTGGTTGATCTGTCTGATATTGACAGTGGAATGTTAACGTCTCCTACTATTATTGTGTGGGAGTCTAAGTCTCTTTGTAAGTCATTAAGAACTTGCCTTATATATCTGGGTGCTCCTGTATTGGGTCCATATATATTTAGAATCATTAGCTTTTCTTGTTGTATTGATCCATTTATCATTATGTAATGACCTTCTTTGTCCCGTTTGATCTTTGTTGCTTTAAAGTCTATTTTATCAGAAATGAGAATTTCAACTCCTGCTTATTTTTGCTCTCCATTTGCTTGGTAAATCTTTTTTCATCTCTGTATTTTGAGCCTTTTTGTATCCTTGCGTGTGAGGTGGGTTTCCTGGATACAGAAAAGCGATGGGTTTTGGTTTTTTATCCATTTTTTTAGTCTGTGTCTTTTGATTGGTGCATTTAGCCCATTTACATTTAGGGTTAGTATTGTTATGTGTTAATTTGATACTGCCATTTTGATGCTAGCTGGCTGTTTTGCCTATTGTTTCATGTAGATTCTTCACTTTGTTGATGCTCTTTAGCATTTGGTATGCTTTTAGGATGGCTGGTACTGGTTATTTCTTTCTATGTGTAGTGCCTCTTTCAGGAGCTCTTGAAAAGCAGGCCTAGTGGTGACAAAATCTCTGAGTACTTGCTTGTTCATGAAGGATTATATATTTTTTTCACTTATGAAACTCAGTTTGAATGAATATGAAATTCTGGGTTGAAAGTTCTTTTCTTTAAGAATGTTGAATATTGCCCCCACTCTCTTCTGGCTTTTAGGGTCTCTGCCGAGAGATCTGCTGTGAGTCTGTTGGGCTTCTATTTGTGGGTGACACGACCTTTCTCTCTGGCTGCTCTTAGTATTTTGTTTTTCCTTTCAACCTTGGTGAATCTGATGATTATTTGCCTTGGTATTGCTCTTCTTGCAAAGTATCTTTGTCATGTTCTCTGTATTTCCTGGAGTTGAGTATTGACCTGTCTTGCTAGGTTGGAGAAATATTCCTGGACTATATTCTGAAGAGTGTTTTCCCGCTTGGATTCATTCTCTTCATCACATTCTGGTACACCTATCAAACGTAGGTTGGGTCTCTTCACATAATCCCACATTTCTTGGAGATTTTGTTCATTCCTTTTTGCACTTTTTAAAAATCTTGGTTTCTCATTTTATTTTATTGCGTTAATCTTCGACTTCTGATATCCTTTCTTCTGCTTGGTCAATTCGGCTGTTGAAATTTGTGCATGCTTCACGATGTTCTCGTGTTGTGTCTTTCAGCTCCTTCAATTCATTCATATTTCTCTCTACGTTGTCTATTCTTGTTATCATTTCCTCGAATCTTTTTTCAAATCTTTTTTCAAGGTTCTTAGTTTCTTTGCACTGATTTAGAACTTTTTTTTTTTTAACTCACTGAAGTTTCTTATTATCCACTTCCTAAAGTCTGATTCTGTCATTTTTTCACACTCATTGTTCGTCCAGATTTGTTTCTTTGCTTGTGAGGAGTTTTGGTTTTTTGTAGGAGGTTAGTTGTTTTTTTTGGGGGGTGTTTTCCTTTTTTTTGCGCTGGTTTCTTCCCATCTTTATGGATTTATTCACCTGTCGTCTTAGTAGTTGCTAATTTTTCTATTGGGTCTTTGAGTGGACGCCCAGATTGTTGATGATGAAGTATTTCTGTTACTTAATTTTTGTTATAACGATGTAACCCCTCTGCTGTACAGGTTCTGAGGCCCACTGCAGGCCCTGCTTGTCTGGGGTACACCTGTAGCAGCTGCAGAACAGTGAGGGGTGCTACCAGTTTCTTTTCTGCTATCTTTGTTTCCGAATGATGACCAGCAAATGTCAGTCTGATTCGTCCTTTTTTGGGATGACTCTTTGGATCTACAGGGGTCAGGGAGCTGCTTGAAGAGACGGTCTGTGCTTTATAGGAGCTCCAGTGCTGAGCTGTGAGCTTCGTTGTTCATTCAGGGATGTTGGGAGGATATGTTTATGTCTGCTGCAACAGAACTCATAAAGCCCCCCCCTTTTTATTTCCTTAGTTGCTCTGTCTCAGGGAGTTGAGGCTTTTTTAATGAATATCAGTTAAATGTTCCTGCCACACTAGGTGGCAGTGTATTCACTATTTGCCTTCTGGGGCTCCTCTCTGCTAGCGCGGGTCCACCATGCTGCTGCAGGCTCTGTTTTGCTGTGGTTCATTCCGCCCTCTTGGTGGTGTCTTTCTGTTATGGCAGGTTGCCTCGGCAATGGCAGGCTGCCTCAGCCCTGGGAGATACTTCAGTAGGGGTGGATTGCGTCCGTAGTGGCAGACGCCCTTTCCCCACTGGGGTGCACCATCCTAGATGCCAGCAGCAAAATTCTCAGCCCCAAGTGCCTCCAGTTGCCACCCTGCTTGTCTCCGTGAGGGTGGGACCCGCCAATCTCGATCACTCAGCTTCTTGCCTTAGAGTTTGCACTCTCTCTCTCTATTTCTCTCCCCAAGCTGAATGATCAACTCTCTCACTGGCGCTCCAGTAGCCTGCCAATAGGGCACTGGGATCCATGCAATCTCCTGTGCTGTTGACCACTGCATTGGCTCAGATCACTTTTCCCAGTAATATCCTGGTCTGGCTCATTGTCCAAGTCCCGTTCAATCAGATGGACATGCCAAACTGCCCTTCCAAATCTCAGGTTGCTGGTTTAACAGGGCACCCAGACCAGTGATTTTTGTGCCCTGTGCCACTGCACTGTGGCACCAGCGTGGCCCAACCGGCCGCAGGAACCGGCTGCGTGAGCATCTTGTGTCTCTCTCACACCTGGAACTTTCAACGTTCTGTGGGCAAATAATGACCGTCTGAAAATGTGGCTAAAAGTCACCCTCTTTGCCTTCACTGAGAGCTGCAATCCTGAGTCACCTCTAAAACGCCATCTTGCAAAAATCTCCGGTCATGATTATTTTTGGTCTTCTTTTTCTTTTAACATTAAATCACGTGTGCTGAGTAATTCTAACCATGTGATTTCAGTGGTAGCTGCTGTTAAAGACAGAAGTGTGGACTATCTCTCTGGCTGAGGAATGCTGTTAGCATTTCCCCAATTTAAAACAGTGCTCAAGTTTGGCCCTCCATAAATTTTCTTGTCTGATTATCTATGAGTTTACAATTTTTATTATATTTGAATCTCCATTGGTTTTCTAATGTCTTCTCTTTTTACATCAGAACATACTGATGTAAAAAGTCTGTTTGTCTGTTTGACATGTAGTCTTCCTCTGTAACCCAGGATGGAGGGCAGAGGCTCAAACTTGGATCACTGAAATCTTCACCACCCAGGTTCTTGTCCAAGAAATTCTCCTGCCTCACCCTCCTGAGTAGCTGAAATAACAGGCACACACTGTCGTTCCCAACTATTTTTTTTTAACTTTTAGAACAAATGGGTTTTATCACGTTGGCCAGGCTGGTCTTGAATGTTTGACCTTCTGATGCACCCACCTCACCCTCCCAAAGTGCTGGGATTACAGTTGAGAGACACTCTGACCAGCCAGAATCAGGTTCTTTCTCTGATTTACCTTTGTCTCTATTCTTTGGGCAGTCCCTTCTCATATAACCTAACTCAAACACTGAAAAAAACAATCAGTTTTCCTTTTTTTGTTCTAGGAGGCCTTAAAGTCATAGCCAAAATTTTGGCATTATGTTTCTACTAGTTTGCTTGGTTTTATAAGTTCTCTCGCTGTGGCTGCTTTTTACCTAACTGCCTGCAATCCACACTGGTGTTTTCACAAGTCAATTGCAAAAATGAAATATCAGTAGACTGACTGTGTATAATTTGTCTTTGATATGCCTGTGTTAAGTGATCAATAAATTCAATAAATGGCTCCTAAGGTACCTTATAAACATTTTCAAAAATATACCTGTTGAGCTATTCTCTGAAAAATTTTGTTCCTGGTGTAAAAAGCACAAAAATTAATTTGATTATATGCCTTATGAGCAAAATGTAATTTTTGTAGTCAGCATGGGGACTCTTTCCCTAGAACAAAGCAGCTATGATATTTTGCCCTTCCACCTGATTACTTTTGGCTTTTGTTCACACAACTTACCATATTTTGCCCTTTAAAAGATGTGGAGCTTCCAAGTTGTTTGAGCTAGCATTGAGTAGTCCCATGGGTTCATTTTAAAGTTGTCTGCTAAAACCTCAATTATTTCTTTCAAGATTGGCTAGAAACTCCATTTATCTGAATGTTTTCTCTAAGCACTTTAGGATTGCTAAAGAGATGGGTTCATGTGTCTGACTGCCATGCTGATCTTTAGTTTTGTGTCAAGGCAAGGAGTACACCGTCCAAAGCTGCTTGTTTAAAACAAGAATTCATACCTGCAGAACACCTTTTGTCTTTTTTCTTCTCATTGTAAAATCAGGCTCAGGAGAAACCTCTGTCATCTTCGTATCTTTACCTCAGGATAGCTGGATTGAGGAAGAGGCTGAAGGTAGTAAGGGAGATTATGGCTTCTTCTATTTCCTCTTATGGAACTCTTTTACATATAATAAAACTGAGACAACTCTTGCTAATGCCCATGATGTTAGAGAAGTTAGAGTAACCTGTTTTGTTTGTTGATGTAATTCTCTTTTAGATTAGTTCCCACTTTCTGCCAGCTATCTAGATCTAAAGTTCTCTCTGCTGGTGACCAAGAATTATTAGAGAAATTAGTTTATATTACATTTCTTAATTTATTTTGTAAGACTAAACTCTCACTAGCCTGAAAAACCTTTTCCAGCCCTTCATGTGCTGCCATTGCTGTGTTGATAACTGTTGTCTCATAAGGAAACTGTAGCCTGAAACAAAGTCTCACCATAATTGGTAATCCTCAGTGAAGAAAAATGACTTACTGATTTCTTTACTTGACTGTGCTCTTCTTTACTTTTCATTCTGGGGAATCCACTGTATTTTTTTAATTCATTTTTTGCAGTGGTAATTACATTAGTTCACTCTGTGTTTGAGCGTGATAGCTTTGATATCTATCATGTTTTTTTTCTTTGTATGGAGCACCACTTGTGTCCTCGATTACATTGAGATTACTAACTGAGACATGCGTGCCACCACCGCAAAAATCTGACCTGCAGATTCTGACTCAATGATGTATGAATGAATGCACTCTTACACCATTATGGTGTTTCAAGTGGCCTAGAAAATGGCTGTTGGCTGCCATCAGAGGGCAAAATGCAACCAATCGAACTAGATTCCCTGACTCATCATCACGTTTAGTTTGTAGACATTACAATAGAGGTTTTAAGATAACACTCTTGTGGATAATGAATATGGTTAAACATCTGACTTTAAAATTAATAAAATATTTTGGTTTTGGGCCCCAGTGTAAATGCAATTAATGTGTAATTCTTCATTTATTGGTCTAGAGAGACCACCCAGAACAAAACTGACATAAATAAACAGTTAGAATGAAAACATATGCATGTGTTTTAAAGCCTTTTGATTGTTGTCTAATGTTGTTCTATACTAATGTTTCTGAGGCAGCTGTCTTCAACTAGCCCCACTAAAATCTCTCGGTCTTCCAAACAGTTTAAGATTACAATTTATATCTTTTCCAACAGTTCACATCTTTAATATATTGCCAGCAACACTGAGTGAATAGCAACAGATTTAAAAATAGCACATTGATGGACACTATATTATAATCATTTCAAGTTCTAATAAATGTAAGACATCTAAACACAACCAGCTATGCTTCTTTTATATAAGAATTGTGAAGACATCATCTTTCCAGTTGAAAATATCTGTGGCCAGTTGTCCTTTTGCTTGAGTTTTTCTCAGGATTGCTAAAGAGATGGGTTCATGTGTCTGACTGCCATGCTGATCTTTAGTTTTGGGTCAAGGCAAAAAGTACACCTTCCAAAGCTGCTTGTTTAAAACAAGAATTCATACCTGCAGAACACCTTTTGTCTTTTTTTTCTCATTGTAAAATCAGGCTCAGGAAAAACCTCTGTCATCTTCGTATCTTTACCTCAGGATAGCTGGGTTGAGGAAGAGGCTGAAGGTAGTAAGGAGATTATGGCTTCTTCTATTTCCTCTTATGGAACTCTTTTACATATAATAAAACTGGGACCACTCTTACTAATGCCCATGATGTTAGAAGTTAGAGTAACCTGTTTTGTTTGTTGATGTAATTCTCTTTTAGATTAGTTCCCACTTTCTGCCAGCTATCTAGATCTAAAGTTCTCTCTGCTGGTGACCAAGAATTATTAGAGAAATTAGTTTATATTACATTTCTTAATTTATTTTGTAAGATTAAACTCTCACTAGCCTGAAAACCTTTTCCAGCCCTTCATGTGCTGCCATTGCTGTGTTGATAACTGTTGTCTCATAAGGAAACTGTAGCCTGAAACAATGTCTCACCATAATTGGTAATCCTCAGTGAAAAAATGACTTACTGATTTCTTACTTGACTGTGCTCTTCTTTACTTTTCATTCTGGGGAATCCACTGTTTTCTTTATTCATTTTTTGCAGTGGTGATTACATTAGTTCACTCTGTGTTTGAGCATGATAGCTTTGATATCTATCATGTTTTTCTTTGTATGGAGCACCACTTGTGTCCTCGATTACATTGAGATTACTAACTGAGACATGCGTGCCACCACCGCAAAAATCTGACCTGCAGATTCTGACTCAATGATGTATGAATGAATGCACTCTTACACCATTATGGTGTTTCAAGTGGCCTAGAAAATGGCTGTGGCTGCCATCAGAGGGCAAATGCAACCAATCGAACTAGATTCCTGACTCATCATCACGTTTAGTTTGTAGACATTACAATAGAGGTTTTAAGATAACACTCTTGTGGATAATGAATATGGTTAAACATCTGACTTTAAAATTAATAAAATATTTTGGTTTTGGGCCCCAGAGTAAATGCAATTAATGTAATTCTTCATTTATTGGTCTAGAGAGACCACCTAGATCAAATTGACATAAATAAACAGTTAGAATGAAAACATATGCATGTGTTTTAAAGCCTTTTGATTGTTGTCTAATGTTGTTCTATACTAATGTTTCTGAGGCAGCTGTCTTCAACTAGCCCCACTAAAATCTCTCGGTCTTCCAAACAGTTTAAGATTACAATTTATATCTTTTCCAACAGTTCACATCTTTAATATATTGCCAGCAACACTGAGTGAATAGCAACAGATTTAAAAATAGCACATTGATGGACACTATATTATAATCATTTCAAGTTCTAATAAATGTAAGACATCTAAACACAACCAGCTATGCTTCTTTTATATAAGAATTGTGAAGACATCATCTTTCCAGTTGAAAATATCTGTGGCCAGTTGTCCTTTTGCTTGAGTTTTTCTCAGGCTTGTTAAGCTTATTCTATCTACTCTGTCTGACAAAATGCACTGAGATTAACTTACAGGCTTAAACTGAACCACTGCCATGGGCAAACATGGCATAGAAAGTAGAGACATGTATGAGCATCTCTGGGGTTCAGTTAATATACACAATCAGGCATGTCAGCTGTGGCAAAGCAATAGTTATCCCAGTGCCAGCTGGAGTTTCATCTCATTGAGTAACTAACAGAATCTGGACCAGAAATACTGCAAAAACATTATCAGCTGATACTGGAATGTGTAGTGGCACCCAGAAGCTTGAAGGTACAAGAAACAGTAAAACTCTAACAAGAGTATTATAGCCTTGGTGTTTGGAGCCCCTATGTCTTTTCACCCTGAAAAGCCACAGCCCTCAGCTTAGTTTTGTCTTTTGCAATGTGATAGGCAAGATATATTTTACTTGTGTTTTGGTTACAGATATTTTAGTTCAAATATTTAGTAAACCTCAAATATTTTTTCTTCATTCAGGAAAAATAAGGTACACCTGCAGGTCAAGACCGAAAAACATAAAGAGCCTTACAGAGTAACAGAGCTCTGAATAAAGTCCCATTGAATAATTCTTTTTCACAAGCAGATGAATGTCCTGAATATTCAACTCTCAGCAGAGAGAAGATCTAGTGTGGGTAGCCTTTTTCCCTGCAGGAAGGGTGTTAATTAGTGATTGTCACTTAGCAAAACAAAGACAATAGAATGGGAAGCACCTTCATCCAGCTGATTATCTTATTAGGTATACAGGTCTCCACAGAGAGAAGACCCTGGGGTTGGTAATTTCTCTTCACATCTGATGGTCCCAATATCTGCTCTGACTTCAGCAGAGAGAAAACCCTAGAATGGTCGCTCCTCTCTCTAGCTGAAAATTCTGTCATCTTCCCAGCTTTCATCAGAGCCCACTGTCCAAAACAGACCCAGTGCCACAATGATAGTTCTGACATCTTGTCAGGTTTTAGCAGAAAAAACAATTTTGAGTGAGTAACTGTCCTCCACAGATGGTAATCTAACAAGTCTTTGAGTCTGGCTGACTAAAAAAAAGTATGTACTTCAAAGAAACAAGTGCTTGCTAATTTGATTATTAAGCATAAATAAGATATATATATATATATATACAACACACACAAAACACTATTAGTTTTCATTTTTGTACATCAGTCTAGCCCCAGAATTATTTCTGTCACTGGATTATAGGTGAAGCAACAATGAAAACATTCAGATTTATCACCAGGAGCCTGCGATAGTTGTATTGAGAGATACAGATTATTAATTCCTTTCTATGTCTGTGTGGGTGTTGCACAAAAGAGATTAACATTTGAGTCAGTGTGCTAGAGATGGCAGATGCCATTAAGTTGGGTAAACATAATCTATTCAACTCTCTATAAATTTAAAATAGGCAGAAAACATAAAATAGATGTGCTTAGCCTCTTAGACTATATTTTTCTCCTGTGACAGATACTTATCTCCCATAACCATGTATGTTTTTATACTCGCACTAATTCTCTTTTCTGCTTCACTTGCAGACAGCCTATTGTGGAATATCGATGTTTTGTAAGTTAAGACTTAATAAACTCACCTCTTTATATTCATTTTGTCCCTCTGAGAGAACCCTGAAAAATACACAAGTTGGTACAAAAAATATAATTATGTTTTAGAGGAACATAATATTGAGAAGGAAGTTTCTTCATTGAATTTACAGTTTCTGGAGTTGTGTGACTTAATATAAACTGATATAATGATGCCAAGTAAACAATTTCCAATAATATAAAGAGAACTGATAGTCTCTGGGAGAAACAGTTCATACAGTTATACAAAATAAATACATTTGACATTCCTGATTTATCAATTGTTATGGCATTAACCACATAAAGATTATCACCTGAGATGTTTGTCACCACCTGTTGAGGTCTTGACTACAAACCCTGACTAAGGGATGAATAAATAAAATGCTCTCACAAGAGTAGAGTAAAGAGTTGCTATTGATTTTCTATTAGCAAAGATTTGTTTAACTAATACTATTTCTCCTCACATTTATTTAGTATATGTTTAATAACAGTGATTCTATGTTAACACATTATAAACAGTTAATATGGCTAATATGTTTAAAATCATGGTTTTAAAAATGATTAAAGGGTTTGGTTTCCTGGCCCAGAAGGAAAAAAACCATAATTAATGGACATTCTCTTTGACCATCCACTGAGAGTCCATCCAGCACAAAGCTTATTTGCATGAGCAAACAGAAGGTAGAAAAAAGAATGTGTAGTAAAGAGACTTAATTTGGAAATTTTTTATTATCCCTTATATTTACTTTATAACCTACAGCTTTAATGTAAAAACTGCCTATCTTCACTCAGTCATATGAAAGCCATTCAGCCTTCCAAAATTTTGTGACTGTAATATAATATCTTCCCTAATATTTTCCCTAATATTTCATCAGCCACCTCAAGTGAATTCCTACATTTACACCTTTTGTTTTATTAACATTACCCTCTGTTTTGTTGAGGCCATTATTGTGTTCAGCCATAAGTTTCTCAAATGAGGTGGTCCTTGCTCATATTTCAGCTTTGCATCCTAGTATTAACAAATAACATCAGACCTTTATTAATACAAATAGCAAAAATTCTTTTCTAGTCAAATAGTGACTCACAGAAATGGGATTTTCACTAGGGAAGAAAATCTAAACACTTTTCCATATAGATATTTCTTGGGACTGTAGATCTATATGATGAAGGTACTTTAAAATTTAATCTCAAATTGCCATACATTTGCTGTTTTGTTTGTAGTTACTCAGTAATAGATGCCACTACAATACTGGCTGTTGCCAGGATGACTATGACTGAGACTATATATGCTATAAGAGTAACTGTGAATCTCTTATGTCTGATCTGTAGTGTTACTTGATTTCTTAGTTTATTGTTAGTCTTTTTTAATATCAAAAAATAATGATTACAGAATAATAAAAGGATTTGGCTTTTGGTTCCCAAATAAACACTATTAATATTTAATCCTTCTTGACCTCCCCATGATATAGCCATTCAGCACAAAGTTTACATGAGTAAACACTTAGAATATAGAGATCAAATGTGGGTGTTTACATACTTTGCAGGGAAGACTTTTATTATACCTAATCTTTACTCTGAGATGTAATGTTCTATCATATTAACTGGATTCTTTAATGAGTCTCATTAAAAACTTTTGGCCTTAAACACTTTCACACCTGTAATTTAGGCATAGTGGATGATTTAAATAGACCAGCCTGACAAAAAATAGTGAATCATCTCTATAAAATACAGAAAAAATATATCTCATTGGTCACTTGTAATTCCAGCTGCTTGAATAAGGCAAAATTACTTGAACCTGAAGCAGATGCTGCAGTGAGCTGAGAATGCACAATTGCACTGCAGCCCAGCAAAATATGAATATTTGGCCTACAAAGATTGGAGACTATTATATAAGTTTCATAATATTTCTTACAATTGCCAGCATGAAATTTTAACAGATTGTGAGGTCTTACTACAAACCCTGACTAAGGGATGAATAAATAAAATGCTCTCACAGCCAGAGTACAGTAAAGAGTTGGGCTATGGATTGTCAACTTGCAAAGGCTAATTGTGGTTAACAATCCAAACTCCCCATTTCTCCTCACATTTATTTATATATTTTAATAACAGGGATTCTGTCAACACATTTATAAACAGTTACTACTAATATGGTTAAAATCATGGTTTTAAAAATAATTAAAGGTTTTGGTTTCCCCAGAGAAAAACCATCATTAATGGACATTCTCTTTGACCATCCACTGAGAGTCCATCCAGCACAAAGCCTATTTGCATGAGTAAAAGAGGAGACAAAGAATGTGTGTAAAGAGACTTAACTGTGAAATTTTTATTATCCCTTATATTTACTTTATGACCTAAAGCTTTAATGTAAGAACTGCTATCTTCACTCAGTCCTATTAAAGCCATTCAGCCTTCCAAAATTTTGTGACTGTAATATTATATCATCCTTAATATTCCCAAATATTTCATCAGCCACCTCAAGTGAATTCTACATTTACAGCTTTTGTGTTATTAACATTCCTCTGTTTTGTTGAGGCCATTATTGTGTTCAGCCATAAGTCTCTCAAGTGAGATGGTCCTTGCATATTTCAGCTTTGCATCCTAGTATTAACAAATAACATCAGACTTTATTAATACAAATAGAAAATTCTTTTCTAGTCAAATAGTGACTCACAGAAATGGTTTACTAGGAAGAAAATCTAAACACTTTTCCATATAGCTATTTCTTGGGACTGTAGATCTATAAATAAGGTAAAAATTTTAGTCTCAAATTGCCATACATTTGCTGTTTTGTTTGTAGTTACTCAAATAGAGACTACAATAATACTGGCTGAGGATGACTATGACTGAGACTATATATGCTATAAGAGTAACTATGAATCTCTTATGTCTGATCTGTAGTGTTACTTGATTTCTTAGTTTATTGTTAGTCTTTTTAATATCGGTAAAATAATAATTACAACATAATAAACGATGTTGGCTTTTCAGCTCCAAATAAACACTATTATTGATTAATCCTTTTGGACCTCCCCATGAGACAGCCATTCAGCACAAAGTTTACATGAGTAAAATTTAGAATATAGAGATCAAATGTGGGTGTTTACAAACTTTGCTGGGGAGACTTTTATTATACCTAATCTTTACTCTGAGATGTAATGTTCTATCATATTAACTGGATTCCTTAATGAATCTCATTAAAAACTTTTGGCCTTGGGCCAAACACAGTTGCTCACACCTGTAACTTTGGGAGGCTGAGGTGAGTGGATGACTAAGTTAGAAATTTGAGACCAGCCTGACAAAAATAGTGTAACCTCATCTCTACTAAAAATACAGAAAAAATATATCTGGGCATGGTGGTGGGCACTTGTAATTCCAGCTGCTTGGGAGGATGAAGGCAGGAGAATTACTTGAACCTGGAAGCAGATGCTGCAGTGAGCTGAGAATGCACAATTGCACTGCAGCCCAGCAAAAGTATTATACCAATCTTTACCTGAGATGTAGATCATATTAACTGGATTCTTTAATGAGTCTCATTAAAAATTTTGCCTTTGGCCAAGCACAGTGGCTCACACCTGTAACTTTTGGAGGCTGAGGTGAGTGGATGACTGAGTTAGAAATTTGAGACCAGCCTGACAAATAAATATTCTACTAAAATAAAAAAAATTATCAAAATTTTCAGAAGCTGCTGGACAGTAGCTCTGAGCAATTATGAGTTCCATGAGATCAAAAAAAAAATGTCAAAATTTTCAGAAGCTGCTGGACAGTAGCTCTGAGCAATTATGAGTTCCATGAGATCAAAAAAAAAAAAACCTCAGGATTTTGGCCCGGTGATTCTTTATAAGGAATATGAAAATTATCAAAATTTTCAGAAGCTGCTGGACAGTAGCTCTGAGCAATTATGAGTTCCATGAGATCAAAAAAAAAATGTCAAAATTTTCAGAAGCTGCTGGACAGTAGCTCTGAGCAATTATGAGTTCCATGAGATCAAAAAAAAAATGTCAAAATTTTCAGAAGCTGCTGGACAGTAGCTCTGAGCAATTATGAGTTCCATGAGATCAAAAAAAAAATGTCAAAATTTTCAGAAGCGGCAAGACACAAGCTCTGAGCTAATATGAGTTCGTTGACATCAAAAAAAAAATGTCAAAATTTTCAGAAGCTGCTGGACAGTAGCTCTGAGCAATTATGAGTTCCATGAGATCAAAAAAAAAATGTCAAAATTTTCAGAAGCTGCTGGACAGTAGCTCTGAGCAATTATGAGTTCCATGAGATCAAAAAAAAAAAAAACCTCAGGATTTTGGCCCGGTGATTCTTTATAAGGAATATGAAAATTATCAAAATTTTCAGAAGCTGCTGGACAGTAGCTCTGAGCAATTATGAGTTCCATGAGATCAAAAAAAAAATGTCAAAATTTTCAGAAGCTGCTGGACAGTAGCTCTGAGCAATTATGAGTTCCATGAGATCAAAAAAAAAAAAACCTCAGGATTTTGGCCCGGTGATTCTTTATAAGGAATATGAAAATTATCAAAATTTTCAGAAGCTGCTGGACAGTAGCTCTGAGCAATTATGAGTTCCATGAGATCAAAAAAAAAATGTCAAAATTTTCAGAAGCTGCTGGACAGTAGCTCTGAGCAATTATGAGTTCCATGAGATCAAAAAAAAAATGTCAAAATTTTCAGAAGCTGCTGGACAGTAGCTCTGAGCAATTATGAGTTCCATGAGATCAAAAAAAAAATGTCAAAATTTTCAGAAGCTGCTGGACAGTAGCTCTGAGCAATTATGAGTTCCATGAGATCAAAAAAAAAATAAGACACTATTTTACAAATGGTGTTTTAAAACAGGCTGGCCATATGCACAAAGATAAACCTGGATCCCTTTATTACACATTATACAGAAATTAACTCTATACAGATTAAATATTTAAACATTAGGCCTAAAACCTTAAAAAAAAAAAAAAACCTCAGGATTTTGGCCCGGTGATTCTTTATAAGGAATATGAAAATTATCAAAATTTTCAGAAGCTGCTGGACAGTAGCTCTGAGCAATTATGAGTTCCATGAGATCAAAAAAAAAAAAAACCTCAGGATTTTGGCCCGGTGATTCTTTATAAGGAATATGAAAATTATCAAAATTTTCAGAAGCTGCTGGACAGTAGCTCTGAGCAATTATGAGTTCCATGAGATCAAAAAAAAAATGTCAAAATTTTCAGAAGCTGCTGGACAGTAGCTCTGAGCAATTATGAGTTCCATGAGATCAAAAAAAAAATGTCAAAATTTTCAGAAGCTGCTGGACAGTAGCTCTGAGCAATTATGAGTTCCATGAGATCAAAAAAAAAATGTCAAAATTTTCAGAAGCTGCTGGACAGTAGCTCTGAGCAATTATGAGTTCCATGAGATCAAAAAAAAAATGTCAAAATTTTCAGAAGCTGCTGGACAGTAGCTCTGAGCAATTATGAGTTCCATGAGATCAAAAAAAAAATGTCAAAATTTTCAGAAGCTGCTGGACAGTAGCTCTGAGCTAATATGAGTTCGTTGACATCAAAAGAATAAAAATAAAAATAAGACACTATTTTACAAATGGTGTTTTAAAACAGGCTGGCCATACACACAAAGCTAAAACTTGATCCCTTTCTTACACATTATACAGAAATTAACTCCATACAGATTAAACACTTCAAAATTAGGCCTAAAACCTTAAAAAAAAAAAAAAAAAAAAAAAAAAAAAAAAAAAAAAAACCTCAGGATTTTGGCCCGGTGATTCTTTATAAGGAATATGAAAATTATCAAAATTTTCAGAAGCTGCTGGACAGTAGCTCTGAGCAATTATGAGTTCCATGAGATCAAAAAAAAAAATTGAAGAGGAGCCCCTATTTTATAAATGGTGTTTTAAAAACAGGCTGGCCATACACACAAAGCTAAAACTTGATCCCTTTCTTACACATTATACAGAAATTAACTCTATACAGATTAAATATTTAAACATTAGGCCTAAAACCTTAAAAAAAAAACTGTAGAAAACATAGGCAATACTATCCAGGACATAGGCATGAAAAAACTTCATGACTGAAACACCAAAAGCAATGTCTACAAAGCCAAAATAGACACGTGGAATCTAAGAATTTTCACACACACACACACACACACACACACACACACACACACACAAACACAGACAAAAAAACTTATTAATAGAGTACACCAGCAACCGACAGCATGGTAAGAAAATTTTACTTTATACTCATGTGACAAAGGGCTCATATTCAGAATCTTCAAAGAACTAAAGTAGATTTACAAAAACAAACTTTATCAAGAAGTGAAAATAGGATATGAGGCATTTTCAAAGGAATACATTTATGTGACCAAAAACCATGTGAAAAAATGCTCATTATCACTGCTCATTAAAGAGAAGCAAATAAATCTACATTGATACACCACCTTACACCAGTTACAATGGTGATTATTAAAAAATTATGATACAATCGATAATGCAGAGGATGCCCAGTAATAGAAGCACTTCTACACTGTTTGGGAAAGTGAAAATTAATTTAACCATTGTGAAATAAAGTGTGGCATTTTCTTAGATATATAGAAATAGAAACACTGTTTGACCCAACAATTTCATTTCTTGAAATATACCCAAGGGATTATAAATCTTTCTATTATAAACATACATCCCCACATGTTTATTGCTGTAGTGTTGACAATAGCAAAGACTTTTTACCAATTCAAATGCCCATCAATGATAGACAAGGTAAAGAAAATATAGCATATATACACCATGGAATATTTTGCAGTCATTTAAAAAAAGATGAGTTTATATTGTCTACACAGACATGGATAAATCCATTATTGTCAGCAAGCTTGCACAAGATCAGAATACCAAACACAGCATGTTCTCACTCAAAAGTCTGTGTTGAATAATGAGAACCCATGGATGCAGAAATTGAAACACTTCCCATTTGGGTCTTTGTGTAGAATTAGAAAGAAACAAGAGGGAGTGTGAGCATTGAAGAGGCATAGCATTAGGAGAAATACCTCATGTAGATGACGGGGCTACTGATGCACAAAACCAGTACCATGGCATTTGTGTAAGTTTGTAATAAATGCGCACAATATGCACAGGTACCCCATAACATAAAAAATGAATTAACTAATTAAAATAAATGATCTCATTTGATAGAGATATAATAATGTTATTCTATACCAATATGCATATATATATATATATGCATCTGTGTGCGTGTGTGCATGCTTAAATAATCCGTTATGATATTGGTAAAACAATCACTCCAAAAGTACTGTTTTTCTCTTTAGCTACTGCCAATGCTCCAAAATCAACATCAGAGAATCTGCTTAATAAATGGAGCCCAATTAGTGAATATCACTTTTTAAAAACAATATAGATGCACTTTACCACCTTAGTAAATGAAATTGAAAAGTTTACCAAAGATTTAGACAATATTGGCTCTCTAATTGTTATATATATAGTCACAATAGCTAGGTTTAAATGTAAGTAATCTACAAAGGCTAATGCTTCCAGTGAAAAACTATTACCAGTAAAATAATAAAACTGTGCCAGCACTTCAAAAAATTAGTAATCCAACAATGAATTTCAATAAATATAACTATTTGGCTGCAAGTTTGGCCTTCCTGTCTGTGTTTGTACAAATACTGCATGCTTCTGTACAACACCTAATATCTGCCAATTCTCTGATTTCACATTGTGTGCATTGCTCAAAAAATGTGTCTAAACAGTGTAGATATTTCTTCTTATATTAAACAAACAAAAACAATATTGTCTTTTATTTTTTTCATTAAATAGCAGTTTATTAATTGTAGAGAAAAATCATCCCCACAGGAGATTCCAGCCTGTTTCGGTTACAGGGATCCTAAAGGCACTGCCACGGAGGTATTAACCCAGGGGTAATGCTTAACCAGAGCACAGCCAGGTAGAATTCCAGAGAAGATTTGCTCAAAGAATAAAAACTGAGAAAGAACCATTGCTTTAGTCCGGATATCAGAAACTCAGTAGCCTTAATTCTGGAAAGCTTGACTTGCCCTCCTTTTTGTGGAAGCCTGACCTGATCAACCATGACATACCAATTTGTTTTGGCACTTTGAGTTTCATTTTTGTCTCTTTGTAACTGGTTTCAGTAATCTTGTTTTCTCAAAACGTGGATGGTGGGAGGTGTATACATGTGAGCGAGTGTGAAATAACCCAATTAAGCTCAATGGTTATAATGTGTGGTAACTGTAAGTCCATTGCAGGGTACTGTTTATGCTGAGCAAATTTAGAGGCCAGTTACTACCAGAGGAAATGTGCATAAGGCAAATGTTGGTGCCCTCAAAATCTAGAAAATTTTGAGGGAATAAAGAGCTCTCCAATGTCAAGAAGTTTTTGAAACCAGGACAGTCCTATCAGTCAGAAGCAAAAAATGCAGAGAGAGTGTGTTGCAGTATAAGGGGCTGGAGACTGAGGGCAGAGTGCAGATTTCCAAATTTTAACATTGGGCAGAGTCAGTGTGTAGCCCCTCTCTCTTTCTCAGAGGTTGTTTTTATCCTAACACAGGTCAATAGGTAAGATGCAAAGTAAATTCACTCCACTGCGAACCATGCAAAAGAAATTTAAGAGAGATTTTGTGGAGATTATGCATGACAGTGACACTAGAGAGACTCAGAACTCTGTGTCACATAGCCTGACTGGCATTAAAAGCTTATTGGCTCACAGAAGGGAGCATAGACAGGTCCCTTGTTTTCAAAGTATGGAAAAAGTTTACAGGCAAACCAAGACACTTTGACCAATTGTCATAGAGAGACACTTGGTTATACTTAGTTTAACCTATACCTCACAATCATTAAAGGGCCAAGCAGCAGCAGTGTTAGAAAACAAACAGGCAGTTAGGGAAAGATTTTGCTCCACCAGCCAAGGGATGCAGGCTCTTAGGATTCTTGCTGACTCAGCACCAAAAGACTTTCTCCAATATGAACCTCTTCTTAACCAGAGGCATTGCCCCTAGTTTAAAAGCCAGAGATCTCAATGCTCTCACAAATTCTGAACATTTCTAGATTACCCAGAATAAAAACAAAAGGAAGTGTGGCCTCTGTTGGCATCTCTTCCATAACAGTACACTTCGCAGTGAGATCCTCTCTTTTGGTGGCTTGTTTGTGGTCAAAGGCTGGAATGTCAATGTCCCTGAGAGAGCAGCTATAAGTGAAAGTAGAAGCGAACAGGCATATTGATAAAAACTGTTTCTTCACATACATTTTAATTTATCTCTTCTTTAAAACGGAAAGACTAACAACCCATCATACACTGACAGCACACAAGCTTCAGGTGGCCTGATTCCACCCATCACCATAACTCATAATTCCATTTGGGCTGATTGTCACTGGTTCATCGCATATTTTTTTAGTAGAGATGAGAGGTCATGGGTGCTATAACAAAAGTCTAAATAATTAGAAGAACATGTTCCAGTTGATAAACAAAATCCTTAGGAATATGTGAGGACCCAGTTACTGAAAACTGACACTCAGTGGGAATCAAATACCACTGAAAGCATGGAGAGGCTGATTGGATACCGAGAAGTCTTACTTGAAGAAAAATAAAAGGAAAACAGAAGGTCACAAATATACAAAAGATAACCCAACTTATGCAGAGAAAAGTTGAAGGTCCAGCACAGTTTTCTGAAAGATTACATAAGGCTACCATATGGATGCTCCTTTTCATCCTGAGCACCAGAATGAGACTTAGCAGATGGTAAGCCAGATTAATTAGTCAGAGGACCAACAACATCAAGAAAAGTCACAGAAATAAGTTCGGTTTACAGACATAAGCACCATGCAGTGACTGAAAATATCTCATCAAGTGTTTGTAAAGAGACATACAGTAAGCTGCTGAGAGAAGAAGTGACACAACTGATGAAAAAATAACATGTTAACCACGGCTATCAGAGAAACCTCTTCAAAAGAGCAGGGCAAGGAGGTCCTGGAAAGGATACCAAGTATGACTGACCTTGCCTACGCCACAACTAATGGGCTTATTTTAGAGAAGTGTGGCACTGGAACAATATGTATCCAAATTTGACAGGGACCCCAGGTAAATCCAAGCAGAATGATTTAGGCAATAATGGAGCTGCACTCTCTAGTCTGTCAGAATGACCAATAAACTGAAGGGGACTGAGATTGGATGCCCCCAAAGAGCCCATAATCAGAATGAAAGTGGAGAGCAAGAACATTAAATTCTTAATTAACAAGAGGATGGAGTATTTGTTGGTAACTTAGTCTGTGAATTAGTTGTACAGAAATGCAGTAGACATACTTGGGGATCATGGAGTTACAGAGAAACAGGACTTTTGCTTACTATTGTCCTGCTCTGTGGAAGCCCACAAATTATGGTCATGTCTTGTACATGCCAGATTTCCCCTACTCCTCTTGGGTAGAGACTTTCTTAGCAAACTGATGGCTACTATCTTGTTCACTTATAAGGGCTCCCTGCAGCTCAATTACTGCCTCAGGCCACAATTATTATGGCTCTCACAAAAGAAAGAGTGAAGACTCTTCCCAGCTGAACCACATTGAGAACCAGCCACTGCACTAGCAAAGTAATAGCCACTGATTAGGGAAAAAGACAACCCCACAGGCATGGCTGGAAACCTATCTAGGTGGTCATCAAAGTAAAGTTAAAAACACTACCAGTTTAAGAAAGGCAGAAGCAAGTACCAAGGGAATCTCTTGGAGGTGTCCAGGTCAGCATCAAGAAAATTTCTTGAAGGCATCTAAGTTCATCTCACACCTGAATATTTGTGGCATTATACTTCCTTGCCAGTCTCTATGAAAAACACCTCTCCTGCCTGTTCCCATGCCAGGGACCAAAAACTATAGTTCGGTGGAGAATATCTGCTTGGTCAAACGGGCAACTGTGGCCTTGCACTCCAACATGTTCAATCCCTATATGTTGCCACAACTGTTGCCAGCTAATTTAACCTGCTTTATTGGTGTAAATTTAAAACATGCTTTCTTCAGTGTCAGGTTAACCCAGGAATCCCAATATCTGATTTTCAGTGGGAGGATCCAGAATCATGTGTAACAACACAACAAACCTTGACTTGGCTTCCACAGGGTTCAGAAACTTTCCAGTGATCTTCAGAGAAGCATTGGCTCAGGACCTCCAGTGGTCCTCTGTTAAGGGTTTTATGTTGTGTGCTGCTTCAGCATGTGAATTATATTTTTCTGGGACACCCAGTGGCAGCTGACTGTGCCAGGAAAATTGACTTGTTACTAGAATACCTGGAGACCTGTAAATACCAAGTCTCTAAAACAAAGGCTCTCATTTGCCAACAACAGTCTCACTATCTAGAATTTACTATCCAGCAGGGACA
The DNA here is from genome assembly GCA_021498475.1 of Saguinus midas. Classification (NCBI taxonomy): domain Eukaryota; kingdom Metazoa; phylum Chordata; class Mammalia; order Primates; family Cebidae; genus Saguinus; species Saguinus midas. The sequence goes on along the minus strand of CM038398.1, from coordinate 139,291,774 downwards.
ATGAAGCCAAGTAATAGAAAGAAAATAGGTTAACAGTAACCTGATGGTTCCTAAGGTTTCAAGGCAGCTATGGGGACTGAAAGGGGTTTGAGTGGAGTTCAAAGTGGCAGGGGCCCTTCTCACAATTAGAAGAAAAACTGATGTCTGCCTTGATACTGGGGCTGCTTGACTCAGCAAAATATTTTATGCTGTATGTGTCTGAGGGAGACAAAATAGCAGAGTTGTTCCTGACTCAGAACATTGTCTCATGGCCATGACCTGATGCACAGTTCTCAAAACAATTGGATGGTATTTTCAAGGGATACTCCCCATGTCTGTGAGCCTTGAAAACTACTGGCCTACTGGCACAGGAAAATGACAAGCTAATTTTGGGACAGAATTTACTGATTAAAGTTTCTCCCCATAAAATGGTCATCTGAATAAACATGAAGTGGCCTCATTGGTTCACCAATGTCCACTTAACTAAGTACTAGAGCCCACTGCATGAGAGTTCATGAATAATTATAGAAGTTTGCAACTTTAAGATCAGTCATGTCACTCCCAGTTTCTGAGAAACCAGTGATACATGTTTGCCTAAAAGCACCTCACTCAGTTTATTCCAGTTGGCTCAAACTTCAGGATAAGCTATAGTCTCAAGGTGACGGAGAACTATACAAAAACAAAGCAGTTTTGTTAACCCTGTCGGGAAAGATGTTCTCAATATGCTGAGGTTACTCTAAAATCAATTCTAGAGGCCAATACAATACCTCAAGTCACCTGAGCACAGAGAGTAGAATTAATAGCCTTAATGTGTTCCTTGGAATTCTGAAAAAGTAAAAATGTTAATGTCTTTACTAATTCACAGTATGCATTCCTCACTCTTCAAGTATGCAGGACACTGCACAAGAGGAAGCACCTAAATTTTTAATATCTTTAAGGTCATACCATCTGACCTGCAACAGGAGAAAATCCCATACTTTATATGTCGGTCATTGTCATTTTACTTACTCAGTTCTCAAAATTGTGTCTGTAATTAATGTAAGTCAAAAACATATGGAATGTTTTAGGAATAAGTTTTTATTAAATGTAATAATTTTCAAATTTTCTGTGAAACATATTGGGGAGGTACACATTGTTAAATTTTTATCTTTGATAATTTTTATATATTTGTCTTATTTTAATGTTTATTTATTTATGTTGTTATTCAGTATCTTTTTCTTTTACCCTAAAGTGCCCTATACAGCATTTCTTTTTTTTTTTTTTTTTTTTTTTAATTTTTATTGCATTATAGGTTTGGGGATACATGTGCAGAACGAGCAAGACAGTTGCATAGGTACACACATGGCAGTGTGTTTTAGTGCTTTCCTCCCCTCACACACACTTAATATTCATCCCCAAACTATCCCCCCCAGCCCCCCCCGCTGTCCCTCCCCCATTCCCCCAAACAGTCCCCAGTGTATAGTAGACCACCTCTCTGTGTCCATGTGTTCTTATTTTTCTCACCCACCTATGAGTGAGTATATGTGGTATTTCTTTTTCTGTTCTTGTGTCAGTATGCTGAGAATGATGTTCTCCAGATTCATCCATGTCCCTAAAAAAGACACAAACTCATCATTTTTGATTGCTGCATAATATTCCATGGTGTATATGTGCCACATTTTCCCAGTCCAGTCTATCATCATTGGGCATTTGGGTTGGTTCCAGGTCTTTGCTATTGTAAACAGTGCTGCAATGAACATTCGTGTGCATGTGTCCTTATAGTAGAACGATTTATAGTCCTTTGGATAGATACCCAGTAATGGGATTGCTGGGTCAAATGGAATTTCTATTTCTAGGTCCCTGAGGAATCGCCACACTGTCTTCCACAATGGTTGAACTAATTTACACCCCCACCAACAGTGTAAGAGTGTTCCTATTTCTCCACATCCTCTCCAGCATCTGCTGTCTCCAGATATTTTAATGATCGCCATTCGAACTGGCGTGAGATGGTATCTCAATGTGGTTTTGATTTGCATCTCTCTAATGACCAGTGATGATGAGCATTTTTCATATGTTTGTTGGCCTCATGTATGTCTTCTTTTGTAAAGTTTCTGTTCATATCCTTTGCCCATTTTTGAATGGGCTTGTTTTTTTTTTTTTTTTTTTTTTTTCTGTAAATCTGTTTGAGTTCTTTGTAAATTCTGGATATCAGCCTTTTGTCAGTTGGGTAAACTGCAAAGATTTTTTCCCAATCTGTTGGCTGCCAATTCACTCTAGTGACTGTTTCTTTTGACATGAAAAAGCTGTGGAGTTTGATTAGGTCCCATTTGTCTATTTTGGCTTTTGTTGCCAATGCTTTTGGTGTTTTGGTCATGAAGTCCTTGCCTACTCCTATGTTCTGAATGGTTTTGCCTAGATTTTCGTCTAGGGTTTTGATGGTGCCAGGTCTTATGTTTAGGTCTTTAATCCACCTGGAGTTAATTTTAGTGTAAGGTGTCAGGAAGGTGTCCAGTTTCTGCTTTCTGCACATGGCTAGCCAGTTTTCCCAACACCATTTTTTAAACAGAAAATCATTTCCCCATTGTTTGTTTTTGTCTGGTTTATCAAAGATTATATGGTTGTAGATATGTTGTGATGCCTCCGATGCTTCTGTTCTGTTCCATTGGTCTACATCTCTGTTTTAGTACCAGTACCATGCAGTTTTGGTTACTGTAGCCTTGTAGTATAGTTTGAAGTCTGGTAGTGTGATGCGTCCCACTGTGTTCTTTTTGCTTAGAATTGACTTGGCTATGCAGGCTCTCTTTTCATTCCATATGAAGTTCATGGTGTTTTTTTCCAGTTCTGTGAAGAAATTCAATGGTAGTTTGATGGGGATAGCATTGATTGTGTAAATTACTTTGAGCAGTTTAGCCATTTTCACGATATTGATTCTTTCTAACCATGAACATGGAATGTTTCTCCATCTGTTTGTGTCCTCTCTTATTTTGTTGAGCAGTGTTTGTAGTTTTTCTTAAACAGGTCTCTTACATTCCTTGTGAGTTGTATTCCTAGGTATTTTATTATTTTTGTAGCAAATGTGAATGGCAGTTCATTCATGATTTGGTTCTTTTTAAGTTGGTTATTGGTGTATATGAATGCTTGTGATTTTTGCACATTGATTTTATATCCTGAGACTTTGCTGAAGTTGCTTATCAGTTGCAGGAGCTTTTGGGCTGAGGTGATGGGGTCTTCTAGGTATACTATCATGTCGTCTGCAAAAAGAGACAATTTGGCTTCCACCTTTCCTATTTGAATACCCTTTATTTTTTTTCTTGCCTGATTGCTCTGGCTAGAACTTCCAGTACTATGTTGAATAGAAGTGGTGTGAGAGCGCATCCTTGTCTGGTGCTGGATTTCAAAGGGAATGCTTCCAGTTTTTGCCCATTAAGTATGATATTGGCTGTTGGTTTGTCATAAATAGCTTTTATTACTTTGAGATATGTTCCATCAATACCAAGTTTATTGAGGGTTTTTAGCATAAAGGGCTGTTGAATTTTGTCAAATGCCTTCTCTGCATCAATTGAGATAATCATGTGGTTTTTGTTTTTGCTTCTGTTTATGTGGTGAATTACATTTATAGACTTGCGTATGTTGAACCAGCCTTGCATCCCTGGGATGAATCCTACTTGATCATGATGGATAAGTTTTTTAATGTGCTGTTGCAATCGGTTTGCCAGTATTTTATTGAAGATTTTTGCATCTATGTTCATCATGGATATTGGCCTGAAGTTTTCTTTTCTTGTTGAGTCTCTGCCAGGTTTTGGTATCAGGATAATGTTGGTCTCATAAAATGATTTGGGAAGGGTTCCCTCTTTTGGATTATTTGGAATAGTTTCAGAAGGAATGGTACCAGATCCTCTTTGTGTGTCTGGTAGAATTCAGCTGTGAACCCATCTGGAACTGGGCTTTTTTTGTGTGGTAGGCTCTTAATTGCTGCCTCAACTTCAGACCTTGTTATTGGTCTATTCATAGTTTCGGCTTCCTTCTGGATTAGGCTTGGGAGGACACAGGCGTCCAGGAATTTATCCATTTCTTCCTGGTTTACTAGTTTATGTGCATAGAGTTGTTTGTAGTATTCTCTGATGATGGTTTGAATTTCTGTGGAATCTGTAGTGATTTCCTCATTATCGTTTTTTATTGCATCAATTTGGTTGTTCACTCTCTTCTTTTTTATTAGTCTGGCTAGTGGTCTGTCTATTTTGTTGATCTTTTCGAAAAATCACCTCTTGGATTTATTGATTTTTTGAAAAGTTTTTTGTGTCTCTATGTCCTTCAGTTCTGCTCTGATGTTAGTTATTTCTTGTGTTTGGCTAGGTTTTGAGTTTTTTTGTTTTGTTGTTGTTGTTGTTTTTATCTTTCTTCTCTAGCTTTTTCAATTTTAATGATCGGGTGTCAATTTTGGATTTCTCTACTCTTCTCATGTGGGCACTTATTGCTATATATTTTCCTCTACAGACTACTTTAAATGTGTCCCAGAGATTCTGGTATGTTGTGTCTTCATTCTCGTTGGTTTTGAAAAACTTGTTTGTTTCTGCCTTCATTTCATTGTTTATCCAATCAACATTCAAGAGCCAGTTGTCCAATTTTCATGAAGCTGTGCGCTTCTGAGTTGGTTTCTAAATTCTGAGTTCTAACTTGATTGCACTAAGGTCTGAGAGACTGTTTGTTATGATTTCTGTTGTTTTGCATATGTGAGAAGTGTTTTACTTCCAATTATGTGGTCAGTTTTTTAGTAGGTGTGATGTGGTGCTGAGAAGAATGTATATTCTCTGGATTTGGGATGGAGAGTTCTGTAAATGTCTATCAGGTTTGTTTGTTCCAGGTCTGAGTTCAAGCCCTGGATATCCTTGTTAATTTTCTGTCTGGTTGATCGTCTGATATTGACATTGGAGTGTTAAAGCCTCCCACTATTATTGTGTGGGAGTCTAAGTCTCTTTGTAGGTCATTAAGAACTTGCCATATATATCTGGGTCTTTCTGTATTTGGTCCATATATATTTAGAATCATTAGCTCTTCTTGTTGTATTGATCCTTTTACCATTATGTTATGACTTTCTTTGCCTTTTTTGATCTTTGTTACTTTAAAGTATATTTTATCAGAGACGAGAATTGCAACTCCTGCTTTTTTCTGCTATCCATTTGCTTGGTAAATCTTTCTCCACCTTTTTATTTTGAGCCTTTGTGAATCTTTGCATGTGAGATGGGTTTCCTGTATACAGCACACTGATGGGTTTTGGTTTTTTATCCAATTTGCCAGTCTGTGTCTTTTGATTGGTGCATTTCTCCATTTACATTTAGGGTTAATATTGTTATGTGTGAGTTTGATACTGCCATTTTGGTACTATCTGGCTGTTTTTGTCCGTTGATTGATGCAGATTCTTTATTTTGTTGATGCTCTTTAACATTTGGTATGTTTTTAGAATGGCTGGTACTGGTTGTTCCTTTCTATGTGTAGTGCCTCTTTCAGGAGCTCTTGTAGAGCAGGCCTGGTGCGGACAAAATCTCTGAGTTCTTGCTTGTTGGCAAAATATTTTATTGATTCTTTACTTATGAAGGTCTGTTTGGCTGAATATGAAATTCAGGGTTGAAAGTTCTTTTTTTTTTCAGGATGTTGAATATTGGCCCCCACTCTATTCTGGCTTGTAGAGTCTCTGCCAAGAGATCTGCTGTGAGTCTGATGGGCTTCCCTTTTTGAGTGACCCGACCTTTCTCTCTGGCTGCCCTTAGTATTTTCTCCTTCATTTCAACCCTGTTGAATTTGACGATTATGTGCCTTGTGGTTGCTCTTCTTGCAGAATATCTTTATGGTGTTCTCTGTGTTTCCTGGAGTTGAGTATTGGCCTGCCTTGCTAGATTGGGAAAATTTTCCTGGATAATATCCTGAAGAGTGTTTTCCAGCTTGGATTCTTTCTCTTCATCACATTCTGGTACACCTATCAAATGTAGGTTAGGTCTTTTCTCATAGTCCCACATTTCTTGGAGATTTTGTTTGTTCCTCTTTGCGCTTTTTTCTCTAATCTTGTTTTCTCAATTTAACTCATTGAGTTGATCTTCGACTTCTGATATGCTTTCTTCTGCTTGGTCAATTCGACTGTTAAAGCTTGTGCATGCTTCACGAAGTTCTCATGTTTTGTATTTCAGCTCCTTCAATTCATTTATATTCCTCTCTAAGTTGTCCATTCTTGTTATCATTTCCTCGAATCTTTTTTCAAATCTTTTTTCAAGGTTCTTAGTTTCTTTGCACTGATTTAGAACATGTTCTTTTAGCTCACTGAAGTTTCTCATTATACACTTTCTGAAGTCTGATTCCATCATTTTGTCACACTAATTCTCTGTCCAGCTCTGTTTCCTTGCTGGTGAGGAGTTTTGGTCCTTTGTAGGAGGTAAGGTGTTTTGGTTTGGGGTGTTTTTCTCCTTATTGCGCTGGTTTCTTTCCAAGTTTGTGGACTTATCCTCCTGTCGTCTTAGTAGTTGCTGACTTTTTGATTGCATCTCTTAGTAGATGCCCAGATTGTTGATGATGAATTATTTCTGTTATTTAGTTTTCCTTTTAACGGTTTAGCCCTTCTGCTGTATTAGTGTTGAGTTCCACTCCAGGCCCTGCTTTTCTGTGGTACACCTGTGACAGCTGCAGAACAGTGAGGGATGCTATCAGTTTCTTCTTCTGCTATCTTTGTCCCAGAATGATGCCAAACAAATGTCAGTCTGATTAGTCCTTTTTTTGAGGTGGCTCTTTGTATACACAGGGGTCAGGGAGCTGCTTGAGGAGATGGTCTGTACTTTATAGGAACTCCAGTGCTTAGCTGTGAGCTTTGTTATTCATTCAGGGTTGCTGGTCAAATGTGTCTGCTGTAGAACTTATAAAAGATTCCCCCATTATTTCTTTTTTTCAGATGCTCTATCTCAGGGAGTTGGGGCTTTCTTTATGAGTATCTGTTGCACTGTCCTGCCCAGCTAGGAGGCAGTCTATTCACTATTTGCCTTCTGGGGCTCCACCCTGCTAGCGTGGGTCCACCCTGCTGCCTAGGGTCTCTGTTCTACTGTGGTGCTCTCCACCCTGTTGGTGGCATCTCTATGTTATGGCTGGTTTCCTCAGCACTGGCAGGCTGCATCAGCAGTGGGCGGTACCTCAGTAGGGGTGGATTGTATTTGTAGTGGCAGACGCCCCTCCCACACCTAGCTGCACCATTTGAATTCAGCTGACCCCGAAGAAATACTCTCAACACTGAGTGCCTCGAATCGCTGCACTGCTTATCCCCATGAGAGTGGGACCCACTGAGGCTGATTACCTGGCTCCCTGCCTCAGAGTCCCTACTCTCTCTCTCTTTTTCTTTCCAAGTTGAATTGTTGACTCTCTCACAGGCGCCCCAGGCGCCTTCTGATTGGGCACTGGGATCCGTGCAATCTCCCCTGTGGCAGCCCACTGCACCATCACAAATTGCTCTTCCCAGGAATCTCCTGGTCTGGATCACCATCCAAGTCTCATTTAATAAAATGGACATGTCAATCTGCCCTCTCAAAACTCAGATTGCTGATTTAACAGGGCACCCAGACCATTGAGATGTGTGCAGGCTGCCACTGTGCCATGGTGTGGCGCTGGCCTAAACAGCCATGGAAGTGGGCTGTGCTGCTCTCCTGTGTCTCTCCTACACCTGGGAACTTGCCAGTTCTGTGGGCTACAAAAGTCCATCTGAAAATGCAGCTAGGACTCACCCTCTGCGCCTTCACTGAGAGCTGCAATCCCAAGCTGTTTCTATGATGCCATCTTGGACAAGGAAGCCTAACATTAATTTTAAAAATTGTTTACTTAGTCTGCCACTTGGGCTGTCTAGGAGAACCTTGTGTTTGGTAGTATTGTTTTCTCCTGGATTGAGCTGTAGTTTTTTTTCACGTTATATTCTTTAATTTTATTAATGGTTAACAAGTACAATTAAATATTAAAATGCTGTTACATTGAAAATCAGATTTTTTCTTCTTTTGCTAGTAAGGGTTTTGTGTCGTCATCATGTAGGCTCTTTATGTACAGGAAGTCTGTTCTATTAAATTTATTTTTGTTCCTTTCTTAAGCCTGCACAGTTCTGGGGTACATGGCATCATCACAACAATTTATTTATACTTTCATGAATATGTATTTATTTTGAATATCTTTTGACTACCAATGTCTGACTTCTTAGAAGAAAAAATGAGAAAATTAAATTAAATTAATAAGGAAATAATGTGTCTTGGCTTTTAAAGTTATATTTGGAATGTTGTTTGAACAGGAGAAGGGCATGTATACACAGGGTTTAAGAATAAAACAATCATTTTCATCTCTGTTAGAACCTCTGTAATTAGATGCACCATTCAGTGCATAAGTCGTTTTGAGAGATTTAAAGCAGAATGTTTTCTGTTTTCCTGACTCTTGCCAGCTGCTTTAGAAGGTTTCCCAATTAGCATGCCACAGAGATTATTAATAAAAAAATAAATAGATATTGTTGATCTGTTCCATAAAATTCATAAGATTTAACTGATTTATACTATGAACATTTTCTTTTGAAGCAGGAAACCTTCAAATGAACTCTGAAATTTCAACATAATTACACTATATTGATTTTATTATTGGATCTGCCTTTTAGTTGAAGTGACACACAGTACCCTATGTGTGTGTAAAGAGACACACATAGGGTACTGTGTAGTCCATTGTCATGCCTTTCCCAAAAATTTGTATAATTTTACTTTGGCCCCTGAGAATTTTCTTTTAAAATATGACTATATATAAATTATATAAATGAATAATACTTTTAATAATGCATTTTCACCAGTCTGTGCCTTTTTTAGCAAAACACATTTTTAAAGTAATTAAAATTAAAAAATTCTGGGTGAAGGGCTTCCAAGATGGCGTCGTAGAGGTGATTCTGGATTGCAGCTCTCAGTGAAGGCACAGAGGGTGAGCCCCAGCTGCATTCTCGGACAGACCTTTTTTGTCCACAGAACGTTGAAAGTCCCAGGTGTAAGAGAGACACGGGACGCTAGCACAGCCGGCTCATGCGGCTGCTTCAGCCGGTTCTGCAATGCAGTTGAACTGGGCACAAAAGTCACTGGTCCAGGTGCCCTGTTAAACTGGCAATCTGAGATTTGGAAGGGCAGATTGGCATGTCCATCTAATTGAACATGACTTGGACAATGAGCCAGACCAGGAGATTCTTAAGAAACACGATCTGAGCTGGTGCAGTGGGCAGCAGCATGAGGGATCACACAGATCCCAGTGCCCTATCAGCAGGCTACTGGGGCGCCAGTGAGAGAGTCAACCATTCAGCTTGGGAAGAGGAAGAGAGAGAGAGAGAGAGAACAGACTCTGAGGCAGGGATCTGGGTAATTAGGATTGGCGGGTCCCACCCTCACAGGGACAAGCAGGGTGGCGATTGGAGGTGCTCAGACTGAGAGTTTTGCAGCTGGCATAAAAAACGGTGCATCCCAGTGAAAGAGGGGCGTCCACCACTACTGATGCAATCCCCCCTACTGAAGTACCACCCAGGGGTGATGCAGCCTGCTGTTGCTGAGGCAACCTGCCATAACAGAGAGTCTCCACCAGCAAGGGGGATTAAGCAACAGCAGGGCAGAGCAAGCCACAGCAGAATGGAGCCCTGTGGCAACAGGGCGGACCCGTGGTAGCAGGGAAGAGCACTGGAAAGCAAATAGTGAATAGATTGCCTCATAGCTGGGCAGGACAATGCAACAGATGCTCATAAAGAAAGCCCCAACTCCCTGAGACAAAACATCTAAGGGAAATAAAAGGAAGGGGGTTTATGAATTCTGTTGCAGCAGACATAAACACATCCTTTCAACAACACTGAATGAAAAAAGGAGCTCACAGCTCATCTATGGAGCTCCTATAAAGCACAGACCATCTCAGGCAGCTCCATGACCCCTGTATATCCAAGGAGTCACCCCCCCCCAGAAAACTACTGAGACTGACATTTGGTGGGCATCATTCTGAAACAAAGATAAGAGAAGAAGAAATTGAAAGCATTCCTCACTGTTCTGCAGCTGCTACAGGTGTACCACAGAGAAGCAGGGCCTGGAGTGGACCTCAGCACTCTAACAGCAGATGGGCTAGACCATTAGAAGAAAAACTAAGTAACAGAAATAACTCATCATCAAAAATCTGGGTATCCACAAAGAGACCCAATTGAAAAATCAGCAACTTCTAAGATGACAGGTGAATAAATCCATAAAGATGGAAAAAGAAAAAACAGTGCAAAAAAGAGAAAAACACCAGAAACCAAAACACTTCACCTCCTACAAAGGACCAAAACTCCTCACCAGCAAGGGAACAGAGCTGGATGAAGAATGAGTGTGACGAAATGACAGAATCAGACTTCAGAAAGTGGATAATGAGAAATTTCAGTGAGATAAAAGAACACGTTCTAAATCAGTGCAAAGAAAAAAAGAACGTTGAAAAATGATTTGAAAAAAGACTCGAGAAAATGATAACAAGATTGGACACTTAGAGAAAAATATGAATGAATTGAAGGAGCTGAAAAACTCAAAACGAGAATTTCATGAAGCATGCAAAAGTTTCAACAGCCGAATTGACCAAGTAGAAGAAAGAATATCAGAAGTCAAAGATCAACTCAATGAAATAAAATGAGAAACCAAGATTAAAGAAAAAAGTACAAAAAGAAATGAACAAAATCTCCAAGAAATGTGTGACTATGTGAAGAGATAAAACCTACGTTTGATAGGTGTACCAGAATGTGACGAAGAGAATGAATCCAAGCTGGAAAACACTCTTCAGAATATTATCCAGGAAAATTTCCCCAACGTAGCAACAGGTCAATACTAAACTTCAGGAAATACAGAGAACACCACAAAGATACTCCACAAGAAGAGCAAACCCAAGGCACATAATCGTCAGATTCACCAGGGTTGAAATGAATGAGAAAATACTAAGGGCAGCCAGAGAGAAAGGTCGGATTATCCACAAAGGGAAGTCCATTAGACTTACAGCAGATATCTTGGCAGAGGCTCTACAAGCCAGAATAGAGTGGGGGCAAAAATTAAACATCCTTAAAAAAAAAAGAACTTTCAACCCAGAATTTCATATTCAGCCAAACTGAGTTTCATAAGTGAAAAAAAAATCCTTCATGAACAAGCAAGTACACAGAGATTTTGTCACCACTAGACCTGCTTTACAAGAGCTCCTGAAAGAGGCACTACACATACAAAAAAACAACTAGTACCAGCCATTCTAAAAGCATACCAAATCCTAACAGCATCAACAAATTGAAAAATCTACATGTATCAATGGGCAAAACAGCCAGCTAGCATCAAAATGGCAGTATCAAATTCACACATAACAATATTAACCCTAAATGTAAATGGGCTAAATGCACCAATCAAAAGACACAGACTGACAAAATGGATAAAAACCCAAAACCCATCGGTGTGCTGTATCCAGGAAACACACCTCCCATGCAAGGATACACAAAAACTCAAAATAAAAAGATGGAGGAAGATTTACAAAGCAAATAGAGAGCAAAAAAAAAAGCAGGAGTTGCAATTCTCATCTCTGATAAAATATACTTTAAAGCAACATATATCCAAAGGGACAAAGAAGGTCATTACATAATGGTAAAAGGATTGATACAACAAGACGAGCTAACGATTCTATATATATATGGACCCAATGCAGGAGCACCCAGATATATAAGGCAAGTTCTTAATGACTTACAAAAAGACTTAGACTCCCACACAATAATATTGGGAGACTTTAACACTCCACTGTCAATATCAGACAGATCAACCAGACAGAATATTAACAAGGATATCCAGGACTTGAACTCAGACGAGGAACAAGCAAACCTGATAGACATTTACAGAACTCTTCACCCCAAATCCACAGAATATACATTCTTCTCAGCACCACATCACACCTACTTCAAAAATTGACCACATAATTGGAAGAAAAGCACTCCTCAGCAAATGCAAAACAACTAAAATTATAACAAACAGTCTCTCAGACCATAGTACAATCAAGTTGGAACTCAGAATTCAGAAAATAACAGAACCGCACAGCTTCATGGAAACTGAACAACTGGCTCTTGAATGTTGATTGGATAAATAATGAAAAGAAGGCAGAAATAAAGAAGTTCTTTGAAACCAATGAGAATGAGGACACAACATACGAGAATGTCTGGGACACATTTAAAGCAGTCTGTAGAGGAAAATATATAGCAATAACTGCCCACATGAGAAGAGTGGAGAGATTTAAAATTGACACCATACCGTCAAAATTTAAAGAGCTAGAGGAGCAAGATCAAAAAAGCTCAAAACCTAGCTGAAGACAAGAAATAACTAAGATCAGAGCAGAACTGAAAGAGATAGAGAAAAGAAAAACCTTTCAAAAAATCAATAAATCCAAGAGCTGGTTTTTCAAAAGATCAACAAAATAGACAGACCACTAGCCAGACTGATAAAAAGAAAAGAGAGAACAACCAAATAGATGCAATAAAAACGATAAAGGGAAATCACCACAAATTCCACACAAATTTAAACCATCATCAGAGAATACTACAAACAACTCTATGCAAATAAACTAGAAAACTGGAAGAAATTGATAAATTCTTGGACACCTGTGTTCTCCCAAGCTGAAACCAGGAGGAAGATGAAACTATGAATAGACCAATAACAAGGTCTGGAGGTGAGGCAGCAATTAAGAGCCTAGTACACACAAAAAAAGCCCAGTTCCAGATGGGTTCACAGCTGAATTCTACCAGACACACAAAGAGGATCTGGTACCATTCCTTCTGAAACTATTCCAAATAATTCAAAAGAGGAACCCTTCCCAAATCATTTTATGAGACCAACATCATCCTGATACCAAAACCCGGCAGAGACTCAACAAGAAAAAGAAAACTTCAGGCCAATATCCATGATGAACATAGATGCAAAATCTTCAATAAAATACTGGCAAACCGATTGCAACAGCACATTAAAAACTTATCCATCATGATCAAGTAGGATTCATCCTGGGATGCAAGGCTGGTTTAACATACACAAGTCTATAAATGTAATTCACCACATAAACAGAAGAAAAACAAAACCACATGATTATCTCAATTGATGCAGAGAAGGCATTTGACAAAATTCAACAGCCCTTTATGCTAAAACCCTTCAATAAACTTGGTATTGATGGAACATATCTCAAAGTAATAAAAGCTATTTATAACAAACCAACAGCCAATATGATACTGAATGGGCAAAACTGGAAGCATTCCCTTTGAAATCTGGCACTAGACAAGGATGCCCTCTCTCACCACTCCTATTCAACATAGTACTGGAAGTTCTAGCCAGAGCAATCAGGCAAGAAAAAGAAATAAAGGGTATTCAAATAGGAAAGGTGGAAGCCAAATTGTCTCTATTTGCAGACGACATGATAGTACACCTAGAAGACCCCATCACCTCAGCCCAAAAGCTCCTGAAACTGATAAGCAACTTCAGCAAAGTCTCAGGATATAAAATCAATGTGCAAAAATCACAAGCATTCCTATACACCAATAACAGACTTAAAGAGAACCAAATCAAGAATGAACTGCCATTCACAACTGCTACAAAGAAAATAAAATACCTAGGAATACAACTCACAAGGAATGTAAGGGACCTCTTCAAGGAAAACTACAAACCACTGCTCAACGAAATAAGAGAGGACACAAACAGATGGAGAAACATTCCATGTTCATGGTTAGGAAGAATCAATATCGTGAAAATGGCTATACTGCCCAAAGTAATTTACACAATCAATGCTATCCCCATCAAACTACCATTGAATTTCTTCACAGAACTGGAAAACCACCATGAACTTCATATGGAACCAACATCATCCTGATACCAAAACTTGGCAGAGACTCGACAAGAAAAAAAAATTCAGGCCAGTATCCATGATGAACATAGATGCAAAAATCTTCAATAAAATACTGCCAAACCGATTGCAACAGCACATTAACAAACTTATCCATCATGATCAATTAGGATTCACCCCGGGGATGCAAGGCTGGTTTAACATACACAAGTCTATAAATGTAATTCACCACATAAACACAAGAAAAAACAAAAACCACATGATTGTCTCAATTGATGCAGAGAAGGCATTTGACAAAATTCAACAGCCCTTTATGCTAAAAACCCTCAATAAACTTGGTATTGATGAAACATATCTCAAAGTAATAAAAGCTATTTATAACAAACCAACAGCCAATATCATAATGAATGGGCAAAAACTGAAAGCATTCTCTTTGAAATCTGGCACTAGAAAAGGATGCCCTCTCTCACCACTCCTATTCAACATAGTACTGAAAGTTCTAGCCAGAGGAATCAGGCAAAAAAAAGAAATAAAGGGTATTCAAATAGAAAAGGTGGAAGCCAGATTGTCTCTATTCACAAACGACATGATAGTATACCTAGAAGATTCCATCACCTCAGCCCAAAAGCTCCTGAAACTGATAAGCAACTTCAGGAAATTCTCAGGATATATAAACTAATGTGCAAAAATCACAAGCATTCATATACACCAATAACAGACTAAAAGAGAATGAAATCAAGAATGAACTGCCATTCACAATTGCTGCATAGAAAATAAAATACCAAGGAATACAACTTACAAGGAATGTAAGGGACCTCTTCAAGGAAAACTAAAAACCACTGCTCAATGAAATAAGAGAGGACACAAACAGATGGAGAAACATTCCATGTTCATGGTTAGGAAAAATCAATATCGTGAAAATGGCTATACTGCCCAAAGTAATTTACAAAATCAATGCTATTCCCATCAAACTACCATTGAATTTCTTCACAGAACTGGAAAAAACACCATGAACTGCATATGGAACGAAAAGAAAGCCTGCATAGGCAAGTCAATTTTAAGCAAAGAGAACACAGTGGGAGGCATCACACTACCAGACTTCAAACTATACTATAAGGCTACAGTAATCAAAACAGCATGGTACTGGTACCAAAACAGAGATACAGACCAGTTGAACAGAACAGAGGCATAGGAAGCAACACAACATATCTACAACCATATAATCTTTGATAAACCAGACAAAAACAAGCAATGGGAAAAGGATTCCCTGTTTAATAAATGGCGTTGGGAAAACTGGCTAGCCATGTGCAGAAAGCAGAAACTGGACCCCTTCCTGAGACCTTACACTAAAATTAACTCCAGATGGATTAAAGACTTAAACATAAGACCTGGCACCATAAAAACCCTAGAAGAAAACCTAGGCAAAACCATTCAGGACATAGTAGTAGTCAAGAACTTCATGACCAAAACACCAAAAGCATTGGCAACAAAAGCCAAAATAGACAAATGGGACGTAATCAAACTCCACGGCTTCTGCATGGCAGAAGAAACAGTCACTAGAGTGAATTGGCAACTATCAGAAAGGGAAAACTCTTTGCAGTTTACGTATCTGACAAAGGGCTGATATCCAGAATTTACGAAGAACTCAAACAGATTTACAGAAAAAAAAAAAAAAACAAGATAGCCCATTCAAAAATGGGCAAAGAATATGAACAGACACTTTACAAAAGAAGACATACCTGAGGCCAACAAAAGCATGAAAAAATGCTCATCATCACTGGTCATTAGAGAGATGCAAATCAAAACCACATTGAGATACCATCTCATGCCATTTAGAATGGTGATCATCAAAAAATCTGGAGACAACAGATGCTGGAGAGGATGTGGAGAAATAGAAACACTCTTACACTGTTGGTGGGAGTGTAAATTAGTTCAACCATTATGGAAGATCGTGTGGTGATTCCTCAAGGACCTAAAAATAGAAATTCCATTTGATCCAGCAATCCCATTACTGGGTATATATCCAAAGAATTATAAATTTTTCTACTATAAGGACACATGCACACGAAAGTTCATTGCAGCACTGTTTACAATAGCAAAGAACTGGAACCAACCGAAATGCCCATTGATGATAGACTGGACCTGGAAAATGTGGCACATATACACAATGGAATATTATGCAGCAATAAAAAATTATGACTTTGTGTTCTTTGTAAGGACATGGATGAATCTGGAGAACCATCATTTTCAGCAAACTGACAGAAGAACAAAAAAAGAAATACCGCATATTCTCACTCTAGGCAGGTGAAAAAAATGAGAACACATGGACACAGGGAGAGGGTCTACTACACACTGGGTTCTATTTGGGGGAATGGGGGAGGTACAGTGTGGGGGGGCTGGGGAGGGATAGCCTGGGGATAAATGCCAAGTGTGGGTGAAGGGGAGAAAGGCAACAAAACACACTGTTATGTGTGTACCTATGCAACTATCTTGCATGTTCTGCACATGTACCCCAAAACCTATAATGCAATAAAAATTTAGAAAATTAAAAAATAAATAAAATAAAATAAAATGAAAGACATTTGACACACACAAAAAAAATTAAAAATTCTTTCAGGTCTAAACTGTATGTTAGTATTTACTATTTTTTTTCCATGGTTATCTTATTTGATATGTAGTTTTTCTTTTGTTGATTTGAAAATAATTGGTTATGTACTTACCACAATATGGTACTTTTGTCACACCAGAGAATAGAAAAATGCAACGGGACAGATACCTCAGAAAGTATGCCTCACAGCTAGAACCATCTGATATTTGAAAAACCAAACAAAAACAAGCAATGAGAAAATAATACCATGTTTAATAAATGGTGTTGAAAAAACTGGTTAGGATGGGCATGGTAGCTGATGCCTGTGGTGCCAGCATTTTGGAAGGCTGGGATGGTGGATCACGAGGTCAGGAAATTGAGACCATCTTGGTCAATAAAGTGAAACCCCGTCTCTTCTAGAAATACAGAATGTTAGCTGGGAATGGTAATGTGTGCCTGTAGTTTTTGGTACTTAGGTGGCTGAGGCAGAATTATTTCCTGAACTCAGGAGGCAGAGGTAGATGTGAGCCAAGATTATACCATTGCACTGCAGCCTGAGTAACAGAAGTGAAATTTCATCTCCCCCAAAAACAATAAATAAAAAGAAAGAAAAAAAAGGAAAAACTGTTTAGCCATATCCCAAAAGGTAAACCAGGATTGCTTCTTCACAAATTATACAGAAAAATAACTCTACATAGATTAAAGATTAAGCATGAGGCCTAAGATCATAAAAACCCTAGAAGAAAACCTAGGCAATACAATTCAGTAAATAGGCATGGTCAAGAACTTTATGCTCAAACACAGAAAAGCAATGGCAAGAAATAGACAAATGAGACCTAATTAAACATAAGAGCTTCGTCACAGAAAAAAAAATAGTGTAAACCGGCAACCAAGAAAATGTGAGAATATTTTGGCAGTCTACACATCTGACATGAAAGTTAAATCCAGAATCTACAGAGAACTTAAACAAATTTACAAGATAAAACAATCAGCCGCATAAAAAAAGTGGACCAATAATATAATAGGCACTTCAAAAGAAAACATTTATGCAGTCAAGAAACATGTAAAAAACTCATTATTCCTGGTCATTGGATAAATGCAAATCAAAACCATATTGAGATACCACCTCACCCCTGTTAGAATGTCGATAATTAAAAAAGTCAAGGGACAAGAGATGTTGAAGAATATATGGAGACCTAAAAATGCCTTTACACTGTCAGTGGGAGTGTAAGTTAGTTCCACCATTGTAGAAGACAATGTGCACTTTCTCAAGGATCCAGAAATACAAATACAATTTTATCTAAAAATACCATTACCTGGTATATACCCAAAGGTTTATAAATCATTTTATTATAAAGACACATGCTCACGTATGTTTATTGTAGCCGTGTGTACAGAGTAGAAACTTGGCACCAACCCAAATGCCAATCAGTGATAGATTAAATAAAGACAATGTTACACATATACACCATCAAATACTATTCAACCAGAAAAAAAATGAGTTCATGTTTTTTTTTTTTTTGCAGGGATGTGGATAAAACTGGAAACCATGATTCTAACCAAACAGACACAACACTGTGTATGCTTACTCACAGTGGGTGTTGAACAGTGAGAACACATCAACACTCAGAGAAAAACATCACACCCTGGGGCTTACAGGTTTAAGAGGTTAGAAAATAAATAGAAAGGAGTGGGGAGATTGGGAAGGGATAGCAAGAGGAATGTTACCCAATGCAGATGATAGGGTGAGGGATGCAGCAAACAAACACCATACCATGTGTATTTCTATGTAACAAACCTGGACGGTCTCTGAATGTATGCCAGACCTTAAAGTATAAAAATATTTTTTTGAATACTGTTTATTCTACATATTATATGGACTTATATTTAAGGCTTTAATTATTGTTATAAACTTTAAAAAGACTATTTTGAATAATACTAATTTGTTTGAGTCATCTAAAACTTACAGTGAACAATATAAAGTAAGTTGCTCTTCTAGTTTTTCATCCTTCACATTTATATTACTCTCTCAGATTATATCTGTACACACTGAGTCTTTATTAATGGTTTACTCTGCATTGTAATAGAAATAGTATTTTTTAAGAGATGTTTTAGCTACAATTTCTTTTAGCTTTAACTTATCTGGACATTCTTATTTAAAACGTTATTTTATTTAGATATTTATTATTGAAATACCATTATTTTATTTAGATATTTAGCTGGAAGTCACCCTGTAAGCAAACCATTGTATATTTGTTTTGCATAAGACTGAAATCTATTTTATAATAAACTTTGCCTCAATTATTTTATATAAAATTTGTGATCTCAATTAATAAAAAGCAAACCAAAAACTTTATAACATAACTGATGAAACCAAAATCTCTCAAGTGGTATTCCAAATGAAAATGTTCTCAATTTAAGTATTTTAAGCAATATTTTAAGTGAACAAAATTGTAAGTCTTATACACAAATTAAAATTTAAAAAATAAAGAAGCAATGCTTCATAGATAAAAATAAAAACAAAACTACAGGGCAGACAGCTTTGAGCAATTACAAAATAAGTAAAATCAATCAAATCAATCTGGGTACTAAAGATCAAAAGTTTATATCAACCATGTAGACAATAAAGAGAGACAATTCCATTACAGTAAGTTGTTTGTGTACGTGTGGCTTACCATACCACCTGTCAGGGAAAGATAAAGCCTTTAAATATGAGATCAAGTACTGTGAATGTGAGGACTTGATTCCTGCTTCTGAAACGTGTCAAGAAGCCCTTATATTCTAATATAATGTGTTTTTTTTCTAGTCTTTTAAAGAGATATGTGAAAAACTGGTGAAACACATTGCTGTTTTACCTAACTCCAAACTAACCCTCAGTTGAAAATGCCAGAAATTGTTACAAACATTTAAGTTGCTGAGAACAAAAATAAGAGTTATTTTACACAATATATAAACCACAAACAGGGGCACTAATTAAAAATATCTATAATTGTGAAGATTAGAATATTTAAAACCAGTTTGATATATTGCAAAATTTAGAAATTAATGTACATATTTGATAGAAAACATAATACAAAACAAGAAAATATGCATTAATTCCATAGCTTCAATGTGACAAAAAACTAAAAACTAAGGCAGAATTATAAACAAGCCCCCTTAACTTTGAAGGAGTTTGCTAATACAGATCCAGTTCTTCAAATTGATTATTTTTACATTGTTTTATTGAAAATACTAATTAAATGCAAGGTAAGTATTAATGAGTAAGAAACTCCTTGGAGAGCTGAAGGAAACCTATAATTCAAATTTAGCACATTATGACATTTTAACTATAGTTTTCTGAAAAAAAACACAAAAATTAAAAGACACCTATAACCAATGAAAAGTAAATACAGAAACTGAATCTGTCTCAATTTTACAGACAAAAACATTTAAAAGTTCAGTTTTAAGTAGGCTTAAAGAGAAATGACAAAGAATGCAAAACAAGAGGAGAGCATTAGTGACAAATATTATAAAAGGAAATATTAAAATTTGAGATAAATGCCACAATGACTGAAATAAAATCTACAATATATAAGTTCAACATCATATTTGAGCAGCTAAACATTCAGATATCTGAATAAATGAAAACTGATATAACACAGTCTGAGAAATAAAAAGCAAATTATGTGAAAAAAACATCTAACAAATAAATAGAACATTACGAGATACATCAATATATGCAATATAGGCATCTCATAAATACAGAAAAGAAGAGGTACGAAAATAATATCTGAAGAATAAAATGGCCCAATATTTCTTTCCGTTTGTTAAAAACCTGAATCTACAAGTTGAAGGACAAAAATATTTAACCAGAATATAGTTTGTAACAGAAACATCAAAATACATTATAGTCAATCAAGTGGCAAAGCAAATAATATTGTAAAAGAAGAAACTTATAAACAACATTTTATGTACAAGAATGTCATCATTAAAATTAACAGATGGGGGCCTAAAGTGGCTCCGGCCAGATGTCGTGGTGCTTGCGAAGGCGAGGCCAAGAGTTCAAGGCCAACCAACCTCAGCAACCTTACAAGCTCTCATTGACTGGCAAACAAAACATAACAAAACAAAACAAAAATTAACAGATGACTGTTCAGCAAAAACCACAGAAGACGGATGATTGTAGGATATCAGAAAATAGTTTTATGAAACCTGACATCTGAAACTGGTAAAATGATACGCAAAACATGAGTAGATAAAAAAAGCTGAAGGAAAATGTAAGTAACCATTTTATAAAATAAAAATGCTATTACAGTTACAGTCCTGGCAAAGTTAATTATTAATAAATATTTCCCATGTACATATGTAACCCGAGACAATACTATAAATTGAGAAGAATAAAAAATCTCAGAGGTGTTAGACTCTTATTTTAATGGTTTGAAGTTGCCTGCCCTGCAGTTTTTTTTTATTTATGAAGGAGTAAATAATTTCTTTCATAATTTCAGAGTTAAATTTTATGTATGAGATTTATGTTTTTGTCTCTTAAAAATGTTCTTAATAATATTTGAATTGAATCATATTCTTATACATTGAAATTCTATCTGTTAAGTTTTGGTTTTAGTAGTCATGCTATAAAGTTTTTTCTTTTCTTTTTATTAACCGAAGTAATCAGTTTTATAGAAAATATATAAAGCAAAATTTTCTATTACAAAATAAACTCATATTTTATGTAAAACAATTGTACAATTATTTTCTTACATAGTGACTTTTAAAAAAATTTTTTTTTTTTAAATTTTTATTGCATTATAGGTTTGGGGGTACATGTGCAGAACTAGCAAGATAGTTGCACAGGCACACACATGGCAGTGTGCTTTGCTGCCTTCCTCCCCTTCACCCACACTTGGTATTCACCCCAGATCATGCCCCCCAGACTCCCCCCACTGTCCCTCCCCCATTCCCCCCAACAGTCCCCAGTGTATAGTAGACCGCCTCTCTGTGTCCATGTGTTCTCATTTTTCTCACCCACCTATGAGTGAGTATATGCGGTATTTCCTTTTCTGTTCTTGTGTCAGTTTGCTGAGAATGATGTTCTCCAGATTCATCCATGTCCCTACAAAGGACAAAAACTCATCATTTTGATTGCTGCATAATATTCCATGGTGTATATGTGCCACATTTTCCCAGTCCAGTCTATCATCGATGGGCATTTGGGTTGGTTCCAGGTCCTTGCTATTGTAAACAGTGCTGCAATGAACATTCGTGTGCATGTGTCCTTATAGTAGAATGATTTATAGTCCTTTGGATAGATACCCAGTAATGGGATTGCTGGGTCAAATGGAATTTCTATTTCTAGGTCCCTGAGGAATCGCCACACTGTCTTCCACAATGGTTGAACTAATTTACACTCCCACCAACAGTGTAAGAGTGTTCCTATTTCTCCACATCCTCTCCAGCATCTGCTGTCTCCAGATTTTTTAATGATCGCCATTCTAACTGGTGTGAGTTGGTATCTCAATGTGGTTTTGATTTGCATCTCTCTAATGACCAATGATGATGAGCACTTTTTCATATGTTTGTTGGCCTCATGTATGTCTTTTGTAAAATTTCTATTCATATCCTTTGCCCATTTTTGAATGGGCTTGTTTGTTTTTTTCCTGTAAATCAGTTTGAGTTCTTTGTAAATTCTGGATATCAGCCCTTTGTCAGATGTGTAAACTGCAAAGATTTTTTCCCATTCTGATGGTTGCCGATTCACTCTAGTGACTGTCTCTTTTGCCGTGCAGAAGCTGTGGAGTTTGATTAGGTCCCGTTTGTCTATTTTGGCTTTTGTTGCCAATGCTTTTGGTGTTTTGGTCATGAAGACCTTGCCTACTCCTATGCCCTGAATGGTTTTGCCCAGATTTTCTTCTAGGGTTTTTATGGTGTCAGGTCTTACGTTTAAGTCTTTAATCCATCTGGAGTTAATTTTAGTGTAAGGTGTCAGGAAGGGGTCCAGTTTCTGCTTTCTGCACATGGCTAGCCAGTTTTCCCAACACCATTTATTAAATAGGGAATCCTTTCCCCATTGCCTGTTTTTGTCTGGTTTATCAAAGATAATATGGTTGTAGATGTGTTGTGTTGCCTCGATGCTTCTGTTCTGTTCCATTGGTCTATATCTCTGTTTTGGTACCAGTACCATGCTGTTTTGATTACTGTAGCCTTGTAGTATAGTTTGAAGTCTGGTAGCGTGATGCCTCCGCTGTGTTCTTTTTGCTTAGAATTGACTTGGCTATGCGGGCTCTTTTTGGTTCCATATGAAATTCATGGTGGTTTTCCAGTTCTGTGAAGAAATTCAATGGTAGTTTGATGGGGATAGCATTGATTGTGTAAATTACTTTGGGCAGTATAGCCATTTTCACAATTGATTCTTCTAACCACGAACATGGAATGTTTCTCCATCTGTTTGTGTCCTCTCTTATTTCGTTGAGCAGTTGTTTGTAGTTTTCCTTAAAGGGTCCCTTACATTCCTTGAGTTGTATTCCTAGGTATTTTATTTTCTTTGTAGCAATTGTGAATGGCAGTTCGTTCTTGATTTGGTTCTCTTTAAGTCTGTTATTGGTGTATAGGAATGCTTGTGATTTTGAACATTGATTTTATATCCTGAGACTTTGCTGAAGTTGCTTATCAGTTTCAGGAGCTTTTGGGCTGAGGTGATGGGGTCTTCTAGGTATACTATCATGTCGTCTGCAAATAGAGACAATTTGGCTTCCACCTTTCCTATTTGAATACCCTTTATTTCTTTTTCTTGCCTGATTGCTCTGGCTAGAACTTCCAGTACTATGTTGAATAGAAGTGGTGAGAGGGCATCCTTGTCTAGTGCCAGATTTCAAAGGAATGCTTCCAGTTTTGCCCATTAAGTATGATATTGGCTGTTGGTTTGTCATAAATAGCTTTTATTACTTTGAGATATGTTCCATCAATACCAAGTTTATTGAGGGTTTTTAGCATAAAGGGCTGTTGAATTTTGTCAAATGCCTTCTCTGCATCAATTGAGATAATCATGTGGTTTTGTTTTTGCTTCTGTTTATGTGGTGAATTACATTTATAGACTTGCGTATGTTGAACCAGCCTTGCATCCCAGGATGAATCCTACTTGATCATGATGGATAAGTTTTTAATGTGCTGTTGCAATCGGTTTGCCAGTATTTTATTGAAGATTTTGCATCTATGTTCATCATGGATATTGGCCTGAAGTTTTCTTTTCTTGTTGAGTCTCTGCCAGGTTTTGGTATCAGGATGATGTTGGTCTCATAAAATGATTTGGGAAGGGTTCCCTCTTTTTGGATTATTTGGAATAGTTTCAGAAGGAATGGTACCAGATCCTCTTTGTGTG
The DNA here is from genome assembly GCA_021498475.1 of Saguinus midas. Classification (NCBI taxonomy): domain Eukaryota; kingdom Metazoa; phylum Chordata; class Mammalia; order Primates; family Cebidae; genus Saguinus; species Saguinus midas. The sequence goes on along the minus strand of CM038398.1, from coordinate 139,268,000 downwards.
TCTGGTAGAATTCAGCTGTGAACCCATCTGGACCTGGGCTTTTTTTTGTGGTAGGCTCTTAATTGCTGCCTCAACTTCAGACCTTGTTATTGGTCTATTCATAGTTTGGCTTCCTCCTGGTTTAGGCTTGGGAGGACACAGGCGTCAGGAATTTATCCATTTCTTCCTGGATTTACTAGTTTATGTGCATAGAGTTGTTTGTAGTATTCTCTGATGATGGTTTGAATTTCTGTGGAATCTGTGGTGATTTCCCCTTTATCATTTTTTATTGCATCTATTTGGTTGTTCTCTTTCTTCTTTTTTATCAGTCTGGCTAGTGGTCTGTCTATTTTGTTGATCTTTTCGAAAAACCAGCTCTTAGATTTATTGATTTTTTGAAGGGTTTTCTTGTCTCTATCTCTTTCAATTCTGCTCTGATCTTAGTTATTTCTTGTCTTCGTCTAGGTTTTGAGCTTTTTTGATCTTGCTCCTCTAGCTCTTTCAATTTTGATGATAGGGTGTTAATTTTGGATCTCTCCACTCTTCTCATGTGGGCACTTATTGCTATATATTTTCCTCTACAGACTGCTTTAAATGTGTCCCAGAGATTCTGGTACGTTGTGTCTTCATTCTCGTTGGTTTCAAAGAACTTCTTTATTTCTGCCTTCATTTCATTGTTTATCCAATCAACATTCAAGAGCCAGTTGTTCAGTTTCCATGAAGCTGTGCGGTTCTGAGTTATTTTCTGAATTCTGAGTTCCAACTTGATTGCACTATGGTCTGAGAGACTGTTTGTTATGATTTCCAGTTGTTTTGCATTTGCTGAGGTGCTTTACTTCCAATTATGTGGTCAATTTTGGAGTAGGTGTGATGTGGTGCTGAGAAGAATGTATATTCTGTGGATTTGGGGTGGAGAGTTCTGTAAATGTCTATCAGGTTTGCTTGTTCCAGGTCTGAATTCAAGCCCTGGATATCCTTGTTAATTTTCTGTCTGGTTGATCTGTCTGCTATTGACAGTGGAGTGTTAAAGTCTCCCACTATTATTGTGTTTAGTCTAAATCTCTTTGTAAGTCATTAAGAACTTGCCTTATATATCTGGGTGCTCCTACATTGGTCCATATATATTTAGAATCGTTAGCTCTTCTTGTTGTATCGATCCTTTTACCATTATGTAATGACCTTCTTTGTCCTTTTGATCTTTGTTGCTTTAAAGTCTATTTTATCAGAGATGAAATTGCAACTCCTGCTTTTTTGCTCTCCATTTGCTTGGTAAATCTTCCTCCATCCCTTTATTTTGAGCTTTTTGATCTTGCTCCTCTAGCTCTTTCAATTTTGATGATAGGGTGTCAATTTTGGATCTCTCACTCTTCTCATGTGGGCACTTATTGCTATATATTTTCCTCTACAGACTGCTTTAAATGTGTCCCAGAGATTCTGGTACGTTGTGTCTTCATTCTCGTTGGTTTCAAAGAACTTCTTTATTTCTGCCTTCATTTCATTGTTTATCCAATCAACATTCAAGAGCCAGTTGTTCAGTTTCCATGAAGCTGTGCGGTTCTGAGTTATTTTCTGAATTCTGAGTTCCAACTTGATTGCACTATGGTCTGAGAGACTGTTTGTTATGATTTCAGTTGTTTTGCATTTGCTGAGGAGTGCTTTACTTCCAATTATGTGGTCAATTTTGGAGTAGGTGTGATGTGGTGCTGAGAAGAATGTATATTCTGTGGATTTGGGGTGGAGAGTTCTGTAAATGTCTATCAGGTTTGCTTGTTCCAGGTCTGAGTTCAAGTCCTGGATATCCTTGTTAATTTTCTGTCTGGTTGATCTGTCTGCTATTGACAGTGGAGTGTTAAAGTCTCCCACTATTATTGTGTGGGAGTCTAAGTCTCTTTGTAAGTCATTAAGAACTTGCCTTATATATCTGGGTGCTCCTACATTGGGTCCATATATATTTAGAATCGTTATCTCTTCTTGTTGTATCGATCCTTTTATGTAATGACCTTCTTTGTCCCTTTTGATCTTTGTTGCTTTAAAGTCTATTTTATCAGAGATGAGAATTGCAACTCCTGCTTTTTTTGCTCTCCATTTGCTTGGTAAATCTTCCTCCATCCTTTATTTTGAGCCTTTGTGTATCTTTGCATGTGAGGTGGGTTTCCTGGATACAGCATACCGATGGGTTTTGGTTTTTATCCAATTTGCCAGTCTGTGTCTTTTGATTGGTGCATTTAGCCCATTTACATTCAGGGTTAATATTGTTATGTGTGAATTTGATACTGCCATTTTGATGCTAGCTGGCTGTTTTGCCCATTGGTTCATGTACATTCTTCATTTTGTTGATGGTCTTTAGCATTTGGTATGCTTTTAGGATGGCTGGAACTGGTTGTTTCTTTCTATGTGTAGTGCCTCTTTCAGGAGCTCTTGTAAAGCAGGCCTAGTGGTGACAAAATCTCTGAGTACTTGCTTGTTCGTGAAGGATTTTATTTTTCCTTCACTTATGAAGCTCAGTTTGGCTGGATATGAAATTCTGGGTTGAAAGCTTTTCTTTAAGGATGTTGAATATTGGCCCCACTCTTCTGGCTTGTAGAGTCTCTGCCGAGAGATCTGCTGTGAGTCTGATGGGCTTCCCTTTGTGGGTGACCGACCTTTCTCTCTGGCTGCCCTTAGTATTTTCTCCTTCATTTCAACCCTGGTGAATCTGACGATTATGTGCCTTGGGGTTGCTCTTCTTGCAGAGTATCTTTGTGGTGTTCTCTGTATTTCCTGGAGTTGAGTATTGACCTGTCTTGCTAGGTTGGAAATTTTCCTGGATAATATCCTGAAGAGTGTTTTCCAGCTTGGATTCATTCTCTTCATCACATTCTGGTACACCTATCAAACGTAGGTTGGGTCTCTTCACATAGTCCCACATTTCTTGGAGATTTTGTTCATTCCTTTTTGTACTTTTTTCTTTAATCTTGGTTTCTTGTTTTATTTCATTGAGTTGATCTTCAACTTCTGATATTCTTTCTTCTGCTTGGTCAATTCGGCTGTTGAAACTTGTGCATGCTTGAAGTTCTCGTGTTGTGTTTTTCAGCTCCTTCAATTCATTCATATTCCTCTCTAAGTTGTCCATTCTTGTTATCAATTCCTCGAATCTTTTTCAAATCTTTTTCTAGGTTCTTAGTTTCTTTGCACTGGTTTAGAACATGTTCCTTTAGCTCACTGAAGTTTCTCATTATCCACTTTCTGAAGTCTGATTCCGTCATTTTGTCACATTCATTCTCCGTCCAGCTTTGTTCCCTTGCTGGTGAGGAGTTTTGGTATTTTTGGAGGTGAGGTGTTTTGGTTTCGGTGTTTTCCTCCTTTTTGCGCTGGTTTCTTCCCATCTTTATGGATTTATCCGCCTGTCGTCTTAGTAGTTGCTGATTTTTCAATTGGGTCTCTGTGTGGATGCTGAGATTGTTGATGATGAAGTATTTCTGTTACTTAGTTTTCCTCTAATGGTCTATCTCTCTGCTGTATGAGTGCTGAGGTCCACCCAGGCCCTGCTTGTCTGGGGTATACCTGCAGCAGCTGCAGAACAGTGAGGATGATACCAGTTTCTTCTTCTGCTGTCCTTGTTCCAGAATGATGCCAGCCAAATGTCAGTCTGATTAGTCCTTTTCTGGGGTGACTCCTTGGATATACAGGGGTCAGGAGCTGCTTGAGGAGACAGTCTGTGCTTTATAGGAGCTCCAGTGCTGAGCTGTGAGCTCCGTTGTTCATTCAGGGTTGTTGGGAGGTTGTTTATGTCTGCTGCAAGAACTCATAAAACACCACCCTTTTTTTCCCCAGATGCTCTGTCTCAGGAGTTGGGGCTTTCTTTCTGAGTATCTGTTGCACTGTCCTGCCCCATTAGGTGGCAGTCTATTCACTATTGGCCTTCCGGGGCTCTGACCTGCTAGCGTGGGTCCGCCCTGTTGCTTCTGGGCTCCCTTCTGCTGTGGAGCACAGAATCTCTCTGTTATGGAAGGTTGCCTCAGCAACAGCAGGCCGTGTCAGTCCTGGGCGGTACTTCAGTGGGGGTGGACTGCATCAGCAATGGTGGACGCCCCTCCCTCACTGGGCTGCACCATCCTAGATGCTGGCAGCAAAACTTTCAGCCCCAAGCATCTCCAGTCACCGCCCTGCTTGTCCCCATGAGCATGGGACCCACTGAGCGTGATCACCCAGCTCCCTGCCTCAGAGTCCGTCCTCTCTCTCTCTTCCTCTCCCCAAGCTGAAATGTCGACTCTCTTACTGGCGCCCCAGTAACCTGCCTATAGGGCACTGGGGATCCGTGTGATCTCCTGTGCTGCTGCCCACTACCCCAGCTAAGATTATGCTTCCAAGGAAACTCCTTGTCTGGCTCATTGTCCAAGTCCTGTTCAATCAGATGAACATGCTAATCTGCCCTTCCAAATCTTAGATTGCCGGTTTAACAGGGCACCCAGACCAGTGAGTTTCATGCTGGGTCCCCCTGTGGTGCCCGCTGAAGAGGCGGCGGGAGCCGGCTGCTAGCCTTTTGTGTCTCTCCCACACCTGGGACTTTCAATGATCTGTGGGCATAAAAGGAATATCCGAGAATGCGGCTAGGACTCACCCTCTGCGCCTTCACTGAGAGCTGCAATCCTGAGTCGCCTCTATGATGCCATCTTGCTTCTCCCCCCCAATAGTATACTTAATGCACAAAAAACTGGAAGCATTCCTTTTGAAATCCGGCACTAGACAAGGATGCCCTCTCTCACCACTTCTATTCAACATAGTACTGGAAGTTCTAGCCAGAGCAATCAGGCAAGAAAAAGAAATAAGGGTATTCAAATAGGAAAGGTGGAAGCCAAATTGTCTCTATTTGCAGACGACATGATAGTATACCTAGAAGACCCAATCACCTAGCCCAAAGCTCCTGCAACTGTTAAGCAACTTCACCAAACTCTCAGGATTTAAAATCAATGTGCAAAAATCAAAAGCATTCCTATACACCAGTAACAGACTTAAAGAGAACCAAATTAAGAATGAACTGCCATTCACAATTGCTACAAAGAAAATAAAATACCTAGGAATACAACTCACTAGGAATGTAAGGGACCTCTTTAAGGAAAACTACAGACCAATGCTCAACGAAATAAGAGAGGACACAAACAGATGGAGAAATATTCCATGTTTGTGGTTAGGAAGAATCAGTATCGTGAAAATGGCTATACTGCCCAATGTAATTTACACATTCAATTCTATCCCCATCAAACTACCATTGAATTTTTTCACAGAACTGGAAAAAACCACCATGAATTTCATATGGAACCAAAAATGAGCCCGCATAGCCAAGTCAATTCTAAGCAAAAAGAACACAGCGGGAGGCATCACGCTACCAGATTTCAAACTATACTATGAGGCTACAATGATATTTTCTATGCTAAAAGCTTTTCAAGAATAAATTAGGAACACGTATTTAAAAAATTGCAGATATTTTATATGGCATTCATTTTTCTCTGACTCTCGTGTTCTCACGTCTTGCCATTTTCTATTTTTATTATATAAGTAAGGCATGTAATACTTTTAATCTTGTAGTGTAGCATCAAAAATACAGGTTAAATTGGTGTTGAGAAGCTGAAAAACAGCCACATTGGGGTCAGAGAAGGGTTTTTTGTCTTTATCTCAAAAATATCTACATTACTAATTATTGGAAAAACGTAAATTTCAACCACCATGAGATATCACGTGAAACCATTAATAATGGTGCTAAGATGTCAAAAATAACAAATTGTAGTGGGACATTGCAGTCATAGGAATGCTTTTACACTGTTATGCAGAATAAAAATAAGTACACAGATTGTACAAAAGTCTGTGGTGACTCATCAAGTATCTAGAAACGGTAATGTCACTACCGTTTGTAAAATTGCTAAAAGTTAGCAATTTTATTAGTGGGTCTATAGCCACCCCAAAATAAATAATTTTATTACAATAATACAGACCTGTGTATGTTTATTTTAGCACTATTCACAGTAATAAAGACATGGAATTGGCCCAAATGCCCATCAATGACAGAGTGAATAATAAAAATGTGGATCGTGTGAAAAATAAAATTTTAGAAACTCATATAAAGGAATAAAATTATGTACCATGAAGAAATATGGATGCAGCTGGAAGCCATCATTCTCTGAAAACTGACAAGGAAACAAACATTAAGAAACCAAATGCTGCATGTATAAACTCATGCATGGGAACAGAACATTGAAGACACATAGACCAGGAAGAGAGAAAACATACAATTAGGTATGTAGTGGAAAAAAAGGAGCTTAAAAATTAAATAAACCTGTATGTCCTGCATATATGCAATGGAACATAATATAAAATATAATTAAATAAAAATAAAAGGCATTCATTTTTGAAGAGGTTATAATAACTTGGAAATGTAAGCCAAAATTTATAAGAGAAACTTTAAAATAACAAAGTTAGAATTTTGACAAACTGGATTGACAGGTATATAAGTAGTATATTTCAATTTTTAGTTGACTTAATTTATTTTCCTAACTCTTTTAACACAGGTGCACACTGTCCCTCTTGCTGGATTGTAGTGGTGAAATGTTGGCACACTGCAACCTTTTGCCTCCCAGGTCCAAGTGATTTATTTGCCTCAGTCACATGATTCGCTAATATTAGAGCTATACACCACCACAGCTGATGGGGACTCTCTATGTTGGCAACAGTAATCTCAAAATACTGACCTCAAGTGATCTGATTGACTTGTCCCCAGAGAGTGCTAGAATTACAGATGTGAACCACAATGGCTTAACCTGGATTGCATTTCTATTTAAGAAATGTATCTATCTTGCAAATTGTTATTTTTGGATTATATTTCTATGAGTTATTTACATGTTTTATAAGTCAAGCAAAATAATATAGTTTTAATATACTCTATTTCTTTTTTTATTTTTATTGCATTATAGGTTTTGGGGTACATGTGCAGATAATATACTCTATTTCTATTGGAAATAAATATATATACATTATATATATATGTAATGATATATATATGTAATCAAAAGAGTAGGCTAATTCAGAATGTTATTTTTCTTTTGGGTAAAATTCTCACATTTAAAAAATGTCTTTACAAATCTAATTTGAGAAACTAATTACATTTTTGATATTTACTAGGTCTTTTTAAAGAATTTTTTATGTAAGAAAATTCAAAATTCTTAAAAGATACAAAAAGATTCTTAATTATCTCAATAAACTTAAAACCATTTTTTAATAAAAATACATAATTTTTAACCTATGATTTCTACTAATAATACTGTGATTAGTTTTTCTTACTTATTTACTAAAAATTGATTGAAATTTTTATCATCCTTGCATGAAAAATTCATCTGCAATATATAAAAAGTAATTTTTATTTATTTATTTATTTATTTATTATTTATTTATTTATTCATTTAAATTTTTATTGCTTTATAGGTTTGGGAAAACATGTGCAGAACGTGCAAGATAGTTGCATAGGTACACATATGGCAGTGTGCTTTGCTGCCTTCCTCCCCTTCACCCACACTTGGTATTCATCCCCAGGTCATCCCCCCCATATCCCCCTGCTGTCCTTTCCCATTCCCCCCAACAGTCCCCAGTGTATAGTAGACCGCCTCTCTGTGTCCATGTGTTCTCATTTTTCTCACCCACCTATGAGTGAGTATATGCGGTATTTCTTTTTCTGTTCTTGTGTCAGTTTGCTGAGAATGATGTTCTCCAGATTCATCCATGTTCCTACAAAGGACACAAACTCAACATTTTTTATTGCTGCATAATATTCCATGGTGTATATGTGCCACATTTTCCCAGTCCAGTCTATCATCTTTGGGCCTTTGGGTTGGTTCCAGGTCCTTGCTATTGTAAACACTGCTGCAATGAACATTCGTGTGCATGTGTCCTTATAGTAGAATGATTTATAGTCCTTTGATAGATACCCAGTAATGTGATTGCTGGGTCAAATGGAATTTCTATTTCTAGGTCCTGAGGAATCACCACACTGTCTTCCACAATGGTTGAACTAATTACATTCCCACTAACAGTGTAAGAGTGTTCCTATTTCTCCACATCCTCTCCAGCATCTGCTGTCTCCAGATTTTTAATGATCGCCATTCTAACTGGTGTGAGATGGTATCTCAATGTGGTTTTGATTTGCATCTCTCTAATGACCAATGATGATGAGCACTTTTCATATGTTTGTTGGCCTCATGTATGTCTTCTTTTGTAAAGTTTGTGTTCATTTCCTATGTCCATTTTTGAATGGGCTTGTTTGTTTTTCCTGTAAATCTGTTTGAGTTCTTTGTAAATTCTGGATATCAGCCCTTCTCCAGATGTGTAAACTGCAAAGATTTTTTCCATTCTGATGGTTGCCAATTCACTCTAGTGACTGTCTCTTTTGCCGTGCAGAAGCTGTGGAGTTTTAATATACTCTATTTCTTTTTTTATTTTTATTGCATTATAGGTTTTGGGGTACATGTGCAGATAATATACTCTATTTCTATTGGAAATAAATATATATACATTATATATATGTAATGATATATATATGTAATCAAAAGAGTAGGCTAATTCAGAATGTTATTTTTCTTTTGGGTAAAATTCTCACATTTAAAAAATGTCTTTATAAATCTAATTTGAAAACTAATTACATTTTGATATTTACTAGGTCTTTTAAAGAATTTTTATATAAGAAAATTCAAAATTCTTAAAAGATACAAAAAGATTCTTAATTATCTCAATAAACTTAAAACCATTTTTTAATAAAAATACATAATTTTTAACCTATGATTTCTACTAATAATACTGTGATTAGTTTTTCTTACTTATTTACTAAAAATTGATTGAAATTTTTATCATCCTTGCATGAAAAATTCATCTGCAATATATAAAAAGTAATTTTTATTTATTTATTTATTTATTTATTATTTATTTATTTATTCATTTAAATTTTATTGCTTTATAGGTTTGGAAAACATGTGCAGAACGTGCAAGATAGTTGCATAGGTACACATATGGCAGTGTGCTTTGCTGCCTTCCTCCCCTTCACCCACACTTGGTATTCATCCCCAGGTCATCCCCCCATATCCCCCCTGCTGTTCCTTTCCCATTCCCCCCAACAGTCCCCAGTGTATAGTAGACCGCCTCTCTGTGTCCATGTGTACTCATTTTTCTCACCCACCTATGAGTGAGTATATGCGGTATTTCTTTTTCTGTTCTTGTGTCAGTTTGCTGAGAATGATGTTCTCCAGATTCATCCATGTTCCTACAAAGGACACAAACTCAACATTTTTTATTGCTGCATAATATTCCATGGTGTATATGTGTCACAGTTTCCCAGTCCAGTCTATCATCTTTGGGCCTTTGGGTTGGTTCCAGGTCCTTGCTATTGTAAACACTGCTGCAATGAACATTCGTGTGCATGTGTCCTTATAGTAGAATGATTTATAGTCCTTTGGATAGATACCCAGTAATGTGATTGCTGGGTCAAATGGAATTTCTATTTCTAGGTCCTTGAGGAATCACCACACTGTCTTCCACAATGGTTGAACTAATTTACATTCCCACTAACAGTGTAAGAGTGTTCCTATTTCTCTACATCCTCTCCAGCATCTGCTGTCTCCAGATTTTTTAATGATCGCCATTCTAACTGGTGTGAGACGGTATCTCAATGTGGTTTTGATTTGCATCTCTCTAATGACAAATGATGATGAGCACTTTTTCATATGTTTGTTGGCCTCATGTATGTCTTCTTTTGTAAAGTTTGTGTTCATTTCCTATGTCCATTTTTGAATGGGCTTGTTTGTTTTTTTTCCTGTAAATCTGTTTGAGTTCTTTGTAAATTCTGGATATCAGCCCTTCTCCAGATGTGTAAACTGCAAAGATTTTTTTCCATTCTGATGGTTGCCAATTCACTCTAGTGACTGTCTCTTTTGCCGTGCAGAAGCCGTGGAGTTTTATTAGGTCCCATTTGTCTATTTTGGCTTTTGTTGCCGATGGTTTTGGTGTTTTGGTCATAAAGTCGTGCCTACTCCTATGTCCTGAATGGTTTTGCCCAGATTTTCTTCTAGGGTTTTTATGGCGTCAGGTCTTAGGTTTAAGTCTTTAATCCATCTGGAGTTAATTTTAGTGTAAGGTGTCAGGAAGGGGTCCAGTTTCTGCTTTCTGCACATGGCTAGCCAGTTTTCCCAACACCATTTATTAAATAGGGAATCCTTTCCCCATTGCCTGTTTTTGTCTGGTTTATCAAAGATAATATGGTTGTAGATGTGTTGTGTTGCCTCCGATGCCTCTGTTCTATTCCGTTGGTCTATATCTCTGTTTTAGTACCAGTACCATGCTGTTTTGATTACTGTAGCCTTGTAGTATAGTTTGAAGTCTGGTAGCGTGATGCTTCCCGCTGTGTTCTTTTTGCTTAGAATTGACTTGGTTATGCGGGCTCTTTTTTGGTTCCATATGAAATTCATGGTGGTTTTTTCCAGTTCTGTGAAGAAATTCAATGGTTGTTTGATGGGGATAGCATTGATTGTGTAAATTACTTTGGGCAATATAGCCATTTTCACGATATTGATTCTTCCTAACCACGAACATGGAATGTTTCTCCATCTGTTTGTGTTTTCTGTTATTTCGTTGAGCATTGGTCTGTAGTTTTCCTTGAAGAGGTCCCTTACATTCCTTGTAAGTTGTATTCCTAGGTATTTTATTCTCTTTGTAGCAATTGTGAATGGCAGTTCGTTCTTGATTTGGTTCTCTTTAAGTCTGTTATTGGTGTATAGGAATGCTTGTGATTTTTGAACACTGATTTTATATCCTGAGACTTTGCTGAAGTTGCTTATCAGTTGCAGGAGCTTTTGGGCTGAGGTGATGGGGTCTTCTAGGTATACTATCATGTCGTCTGCAAATAGAGACAATTTGGCTTCCACCTTTCTATTTGAATACCCTTTATTTCTTTTTCTTGCCTGATTGCTCTGGCTAGAACTTCCAGTATTATGTTGATAGAAGTGGTGAGAGAGGCATCCTTGTTCACTGCCGATTTCAAAGGAATGCTTCCAGTTTTGCCCATTAAGTATGATATTGGCTGTTGGTTTGTCGTAAATAGCTTTTATTACTTTGAGATATGTTCCATCAATACCAAGTTTATTGAGGGTTTTTAGCATAAAGGGCTGTTGAATTTTGTCAAATGCCTTCTCTGCATCAATTGAGATAATCATGTGGTTTTTGTTTTTGCTTCTGTTTATGTGGTGAATTACATTTATAGACTTGCGTATGTTGAACCAGCCTTGCATCCCAGGATGAATCCTACTTGATCATGATGGATAAGTTTTTAATGTGCTGTTGCAATCGGTTTGCCAGTATTTTATTGAAGATTTTTGCATCTATGTTCATCATGGATATTGGCCTGAAGTTTTCTTTCTTGTTGAGTCTCTGCCAGGTTTTGGTATCAGGATGATGTTGGTCTCATAAAATGATTTGGGAAGGGTTCTTTTTGGATTATTTGGAATAGTTTCAGAAGGAATGGTACCAGATCCTCTTTGTGTGTCTGGTAGAATTAAGCTGTGAACCCATCTGGACCTGGGCTTTTTTGTGTGGTAGGCTCTTAATTGCTGCCTCAACTTCAGACCTTGTTATTGGTCTATTCATGGTTTCAGCTTCCTCCTGGTTTAGGCTTGGGAGGACACAGGCGTCCAGGAATTTATCCATTTCTTCCTGATTTACTAGTTTATGTGCATAGAGTTGTTTGTAGTATTCTCTGATGATGGTTTGAATTTCTGTGGAATCTGTGGTGATTTCCTTTATCGTTTTTTATTGCATCTATTTGGTTGTTCTCTCTCTTCTTTTTTATCAGTCTGGCTAGTGGTCTGTCTATTTTGTTGATCTTTTCAAAAAACCAGCTCTTAGATTTATTGATTTTTTGAAGGGTTTTTCTTGTCTCTATCTCCTTCAGTTCTGCTCTGATCTTAGTTATTTCTTGTCTTGCTAGGTTTTGAGCTTTTTTGATCTTGCTCCTCTAGCTCTTTCAATTTTGATGATAGGGTGTCAATTTTGGATCTCTCCACTCTTCTCATGTGGGCACTTATTGCTATATATTTTCCTCTACAGACTGCTTTAAATGTGTCCCAGAGATTCTGGTACGTTGTGTCTTCATTCTCGTTGGTTTCAAAGAACTTCTTTATTTCTGCCTTCATTTCATTGTTTATCCAATCAACATTCAGAGCCAGTTGTTCAGTTTCCATGAAGCTGTGCGGTTCTGAGTTATTTTCTGAATTCTGAGTTCCAACTTGATTGCACTATGGTCTGAGAGACTGTTTGTTATGATTTCCGTTGTTTTGCATTTGCTGAGGTGCTTTACTTCCAATTATGTGGTCAATTTTGGAGTAGGTGTGATGTGGTGCTGAGAAGAATGTATATTCTGTGGATTTGGGGTGGAGAGTTCTGTAAATGTCTATCAGGTTTGCTTGTTCCAGGTCTGAGTTCAAGTCCTGGATATCCTTGTTAATTTTCTGTCTGGTTGATCTGTCTGCTATTGACAGTGGAGTGTTAAAGTCTCCCACTATTATTGTGTGGGAGTCTAAGTCTCTTTGTAAGTCATTAAGAACTTGCCTTATATATCTGGGTGCTCTACATTGGGTCCATATATATTTAGAATCGTTATCTCTTCTTGTTGTATCGATCCTTTTACCATTATGTAATGACCTTCTTTGTCCCTTTTGATCTTTGTTGCTTTAAAGTCTATTTTATCAGAGATGAGAATTGCAACTCCTGCTTTTTTGCTCTCCATTTGCTTGGTAAATCTTCCTCCATCCTTTATTTTGAGCCTTTGTGTATCTTTGCATGTGAGGTGGGTTTCCTGGATACAGCATACTGATGGGTTTTGGTTTTTATCCAATTTGCCAGTCTGTGTCTTTTGATTGGTGCATTTAGCCCATTTACATTCAGGGTTAATATTGTTATGTGTGAATTTGATACTGCCATTTTGATGCTAGCTGGCTGTTTTGCCCATTGGTTCATGTACATTCTTCATTTTGTTGATGGTCTTTAGCATTTGGTATGCTTTTAGGATGGCTGGAACTGGTTGTTTCTTTCTATGTGTAGTGCCTCTTTCAGGAGCTCTTGTAAAGCAGGCCTAGTGGTGACAAAATCTCTGAGTACTTGCTTGTTCGTGAAGGATTTTATTTTTCCTTCACTTATGAAGCTCAGTTTGGCTGGATATGAAATTCTGGGTTGAAAGCTCTTTCTTTAAGGATGTTGAATATTGGCCCCACTCTCTTCTGGCTTGTAGAGTCTCTGCCGAGAGATCTGCTGTGAGTCTGATGGGCTTCCCTTTGTGGGTGACCCGACCTTTCTCTCTGGCTGCCCTTAGTATTTTCTCCTTCATTTCAACCCTGGTGAATCTGACGATTATGTGCCTTGGGGTTGCTCTTCTTGCAGAGTATCTTTGTGGTGTTCTCTGTATTTCCTGGAGTTGAGTATTGACCTGTCTTGCTAGGTTGGGGAAATTTTCCTGGATAATATCCTGAAGAGTGTTTTCCAGCTTGGATTCATTCTCTTCATCATTCTGGTACACCTATCAAACGTAGGTTGGGTCTCTTCACATAGTCCCACATTTCTTGGAGATTTTGTTCATTCCTTTTGTGCTTTTTCTTTAATCTTGGTTTCTCGTTTTAAATCATTAAGAACTTGCCTTATATATCTGTGTGCTCCTACATTGGGTTCATATATATTTAGAATCGTTATCTCTTCTTGTTGTATGGATCCTTTTACCATTATGTAATGACCTTCTTTGTCCCTTTTGATCTTTATTGCTTTAAAGTCTATTTTATCAGAGATGAGAATTGCAACTCCTGCTTTCTTTTGCTCTTTATTTGCTTGGTAAATCTTCCCCCATCCCTTTATTTTGAGCCTTTGTGTATCTTTGCATGTGAGGTGGGTTTCCTGGATACAGCATACTGATGGGTTTTGGTTTTTTATCCAATTTGCCAGTCTGTGTCTTTTGATTGGTGCATTTAGCCCATTTACCTTCAGGGTTAATATTGTTATGTGTGAATTTGATACTGCCATTTTGATGCTAGCTGGTTGTTATGCCCATTGGTTCATGTACATTCTTCATTTTGTTGATGGTCTTTAGCATTTGGTATGCTTTTAGGATGGCTGGAACTGGTTGTTTCTTTCTATATGTAGTGCTGCTTTCAGGAGCTCTTGTAAAGCAGGCCTAGTGGTGACAAAATCTCTGAGTACTTGCTTGTTCGTGAAGGATTTCATTTTTTTTTCATTTATGAAGCTCAGTCTGGCTGGATATGAAATTCTGGGTTGAAAGCTCTTTTATTTAAGGATGTTGAATATTGGCCCCCACTCTCTTCTGGCTTGTAGAGCCTCTGGCGAGAGATCTGCTGTGAGTCTGATGGGCTTCCCTTTGTGGGTGACCCGACCTTTCTCTCTGGCTGCCCTTAGTATTTTCTCCTTCATTTCAACCCTGGTGAATCTGACGATTATGTGCCTTGGGGTTGCTCTTCTTGCAGAGTATCTTTGTGGTGTTCTCTTTATTTCCTGGAGTTGAGTATTGACCTGTCTTGCTAGGTTGGGGAAATTTTCTTGGATAATATCCTGAAGAGTGTTTTCCAGCTTGGATTCATTTTTTTTCGTCACATTCTGGTACACCTATCAAAGGTAGGTTGGGTCTCTTCACATAGTCCCACATTTCTTGGAGATTTTGTTCATTCCTCTTTGTGCTTTTTTTTTTAATCTTGGTTTTTTGTTTTATTTCATTGAGTTGATCTTCCACTGCTGATATTCTTTCTTCAGCTTTGTCAATTCAGCTGTTGAAACTTGTGCATGCTTTTTGAAGTTCTCGTGTTTTGTTTTTCAGCTCCTTCAATTCATTCATATTCCTCTCTATGTTGTCCATTCTTGTTATCAATTTCTCGAATCTTTTTTCAAATATTTTTTCAAAGTTCTTAGTTTCTTTGCACTGGTTTAGAACATGTTCCTTTAGCTCACTAAAGTTTCTCATTATCCACTTTCTGAAGTCTGATTCCATCATTTCGTCACATTCATTCTCCGTCCAGCTTTGTTACCTTGCTGGTGAGGAGTTTTGGTCCTTTTTTGGAGGTGAGGTGTTTTGGTTTCGGGTGCTTTTCTTTTTTTTTGCGCTGGTTTCTTCCCATCTTTATGGATTTATCCTCCTGTCATCTTAGTAGTTGCTGATGTTTCAATTGTGTCTCTGTGTGGACGCTGAGATTGTTGATGATGAAGTATTTCTGTTACTTAGTTTTCCCTCTAATGGTCTATCCCTGTTGCTGTATGAGTGCTGAGGTCCACTCCAGTCCCTGCTCATCTGGCATATACCTGCAGCAGCTGCAGAACAGTGAGGGATAATACCAGTTTTTTCTTCTGCTGTCCTTGTTCCAGAATGATGCCAGCCAAATGTCAGTCTGATTAATCCTTTTCTGGGGTGACTCCTTGGATATACAGGGGTCAGGGAGCCACTTGAGGAGACAGTCTGTGCTTTATAGGAGCTCCAGTGCTGAGCTGTGAGCTCCGTTGTTCTTTCAGCGTTGTTGGGAGGTTGTTTATGTTTGCTGCTATAGAACTCATAAAACACCACCCTTTCCCCCACCTTAGATGCTCTGACTCAGGGAGTTGGGGCTTTCTTTCTGAGTATCTGTTGCACTGTCCTGCCCCACTAGGCGGCAGTCTATTCACTATTTGCCTGCCGGGGCTCTGACCTTCTAGCGCGGGTCTACACTGTTGTTGCTGGGCTCCCTTCTGCTGTGGAGCGCAGATTCTCTCTGTTATGGCAGGTTGCCTAGTGGCAATGGCAGGCCACGTCAGTCCTGGGCGGTACTTCAGTGGGGGTGGAGTGCATCAGCAATGGTGGACGCCCCTCCCTCACTGGGCTGTACCGTCCTAGATGCCGCAGCCAAACTCTCCACCCCAAGCATCTCCAGTCACTGCCCTGCTTGT